>JAOTQG010054072.1:0-14616 GCA_025631175.1 Iris virginica
TGCGAGGAGTGGCGAGAAGCAGAGGCCGACATATCTACATTATGAGAAGAAACGAATTCAGATTTTGAAATAATGACGACAAATGAAGAAGAGCTACTGCTCGCCGACAAGTGCGAGCAGGCTCAGTACGACTAGTAGAAGGACCAGCTTCTGGAGGAATTGGTCGAGCAGAAATTTGAAAATAGCAAGTCCTAAGGACAGCTAATATGTCGGTGTACTCCTTAATCACAATAATAGGAACCCCTAAAGGAACACTCCGATGAGCTGGGCAGCGAGGAGGAAGCGACCAAACTCTTGCCCCAAAAATGCGAAGGAGTTTCAGGCATTCCTCATCAGTGCACACCCTGTAACCATCTCTCGTTGAATGGCACAGGAGGTCTGGGCCGTCGCCTCTAACCCAAACGACATACAAAGGGTCCATTTCCTATCTACCTCGACTTGAAAACTGGGGGGGACGAGATATGGGTAATCCCTAGGCGACCTACCCAAGTAACAGTTTTAAGGTCGAGGAAACAGTTATGAAGCGTGAGAAACTTAGCTAAGTGCTAACTCAAGACGCAAACTAAAGGTCGCAGAGAGGTCGCTGGATCTCAGGCGACCAAGAGTACAAACAGATCAAAAGAAAGATCAAAATCCAAAACATAGTACTATTTTCCAGAGTTTTTGAAGGTGTTCTTAAAAGAAACTCAAAACAACCCAGAACCCTTGAAGATTCAAGGGCAGACTCAGCAATACAAACCAGAAAAGGTAAAACGCTCCTAAAACAGTCAAATCCAAACCCAGAAAGCTTGAAGGATTGACGGACAAACAATGGCGGCAGCAAGCTTCACGCCTAAGAGGCTTGAAGGAGCACTCAGATCTCAATCAAAGTAGCTCTGAAATCACCGAGGCGAGTGGAATCCCGCAAAGGGAAAACCAGAACAGAAAGGAGGGAGACGAAGGAAGCTTTGGTCTTTATCTCTCTAAAAACTCTGCTTTCTCTCTCTAAACTCTAAAGGCCTGTGGTTGTAAAAATGGGAGGAGAAGGAGAAGAGCCTTTATACCCTCTGGGGTGGCAAGATTGTAATTACTTCAAAAGAGGGAAGTGATAGAATCACATCCCTTAATGAGGGGAATATTCAGAGAAACGTATCAATCATGACGCCTTTTTCAGCCGCATTTAATGCTCCTCACTAACCGTGCGAAGTGGAGGTGCCCGCAATTAATTCAAACTTTGAAAAGGGGAAACTGAAATGATTAAAGGCGGGAGAATCAAGAATTCAGTCGCCTAAATATTAAAGACATGCGAGCAAGACATGCGAGGAATGTATGCGACCTCATGAGACTTGCTACATGAGACTTGCTACAGGTTATGTTGAACTTTTATTATGTCCCTCCACACAAGCATAAATACTTGTGCGAAGCTCCAGGGGACTACTGAAGGTACCAAAAAGTATTGGCGACCTAGCGAGCTGTAAGAGAGCTCGACGGTCAGGTCATAGCCATCAGATGAAAACTTAGCCAAATATGGAGGGATTATCTCCTGGCATAGGCGACCTCTCTTGAGACTTCGCAGAGAGGTCGACCTCCGCTGTTCTACCTCACGTCAGAAGAGAGGTGATCCTCCCTGGCGCGACCTATGTAGAGACCTCGCGTAGAGGTGATGCCTCATGCGAGCTCTCATCATTCCTCGCTTTGAGCCTAGCTCTGGGCGACCTATTTCACTCCTGCGAGCAGTCTAGCTCAGGAGTCCGTATCCTACATGGTAAAGGTCTTCGTTAATGAGGGAATATCTCATAGGAGATCATTTCCATGTATGACTCTGATTTACTTACCTAAAGAGACTAGGGTTAGGATTCTGGTTGACCTTGGACTCTAAGAGAGCAAGAGGCAGCCAGAACTCCTTTACCTTCAAGGATTCAGAATCCTCAACATTTATAAATAAGGCCCTACACCTGTAGGCAAAAGTACGCACTCTATTACCCCCAAACTCTCCCGTGAATTCTCTTACTTCTTAGTGAACTTGAGTTCTCATTCTCACGCCGGAGCTTGTTTGGTAGGGCCACCCCCTACCTCTAGTAACGGTGTTGTTTTGCAGGTCTTATTGCTGCCCCGTTCAACAGCCTTCAACCATCACAGAGCTCACCCAGAACACAGGAAAAATCGTGCATCATCAGTCGCAGACAAGGGGTCGACGAGACGTTGCGCGACCAAATTGACAAACAATCACATATTAGAATCAAGATCCAAAATATGAAGATATTTTTCGGAAATAGCTTGAAGGTTCAAAGGTGTTCTCAAGAACATTCAAGGGTAAAGCCCAGAGAGCTTGAAGATACTCTGAGAGTGGTCAAATTGAAACCCTGAAATGGCCTAAAGCAGAAGTATAAATGCAAAGGCTAAGGAAGATAGGGAACTTACTGTTTTCTTTTCTAAACTCTGGAGAAATTGGAGAAATCTGGGGAACTTTAGCAAGTCTCATAACCAAAGAAATTCAAGAATCTCACGGGAATCACCCTCTAAAACAACCAAGGTAAACGAAATCCAGCGAAATGGAGAAATCCTCAGGTGGAAAGCTTGAAAACTCGAAAAAGATTGCAGGAAGGAGAAGATGGGGGTAAGCTCCCGCGGTTTTTCTCAAATTCTCTCTTTAAGCTCCGATTTGCAAAGGGAGTGAAGGTAAAGAATGAAAATAGGAGGAAAAAACTTTTATACTCTATGGAGTGGCAAACTGGTAAATACGATGAGGAGGGAAACAGCCATATCCCATAAATAAGGGGAATTTCTAGAGAGCTGCACCTATGATGATGCCACTTTCCCGGGCGATATTTATTATCCTCAAGAGACGTGCGCAGGTTATGTGCTGGCATTAAATTCAAATGTACCCAGCGAAATGATTAAGGCGGGAATATCAAAGATTCAGCCGCCTAAAAATTAAATGACTTACGAGCAAAAATTGCGAGGATCTTGAGCGACCACGAAAATGTGCCGCCGCAGTTAGAGGAACTTGTATTATGTCCCTCCACGCGAGCATCAATACTCGCACGAAGGTCCAGGGGACTACTGAAGGTACCAAAAAGTATTAGCGACCTAGCGAGCTTTAAGAGAGCTCGAGAGTCATGTCATAGCCATGAGAAGACAAGTACTACGCCAGATATGGAGGGAACATCTCCAGGACAGGCGACCTCTCTTGAGATCTCGCAGAGAGGTCGACCTCTATTACTTTACTTCGCGAGAAAAGGAAAGGAGATCCTCCCTGGCGCGACCTGTGTGAGACCTCGCATAGAGGTGAAGCCTCATGCAAGCACGTTTCATTCCTCGCTAAGAGCCTAGCTTTATGCAACCTGTTTGACTCTTGCGAGCAATCTAGCTCAAAAGTCTGTTTCCAACACGGACAAGGTCTTCATTAATGAGGGAATATCCTCAGAAGATAGTTTTCCTCATATAACTGTGATTGAGTTACCTTATGAGAATCAGATTAGGATTCTGGCCTTCCTTGGACTCTGAGGGAGCAGAGACGGCCGGGACACCTATTCCTCTAAGGATTCAGCATCCTCAACACCTATAAATAAGGCCCTACACGTGTAAGGTACATACACTTTTTAGCCCTCAAAACCTCCCATGAACTCTCTTGCTTCTTGTGAACTTGAGTCTTACTCTCACGCCGGAGCTGTTTTGATAGGGAAACCCCCTACCCATTAGTGACGGTCTTTGTGTTGCAGGTCCTGTTGCTGCCCAGATCATCAGCCCTCACCCATCACAGTGCTCAGCGAAGATCACAGGAAAATTCGTGCATCATCACTTAGCGACTATGTTATTGCTCAGCCTTAGGCTTAGAGAGATCCAGGAGGAAACCTCCCCATTAGTCGACGACCGACCTTGCTCAATACTTGGCGAGCAACATAGGCAACTAACACAGCTCTAGACTTTGCGAGCAACATCGACTATCGTCCTTGCTCGAGATATTGCGAGCACGTCGATCACTTATGACACATACGATCAATCCCGCTCGAGAGTTCGTGTCCCTTAAGGAAAATATCCTCTAATTAATGCAGAATATCTCATAGAGATCAATTCCTATTATAATTCTTATTGAGTTACCATATTAGAGAGCACTCAGAATCCTTGCCAAACTCTACTTCCTGTAATTAAGGAAGGCGGCCAAGAATCCTTCCCATGCAAGGAAAAGGACTCCTCAAGCTCCTATAAATATAAGCCTTACCCCGTAGGTATAAGGTACGCTCCCTAATGCCCCTAAACTCTCCCGTGAATTCTCTTGCTTCATATTAAACTTGAGTCTTACTCTCACGCCGAAGCGAGAAACCCCCCTGCTCTGTCTTGCAGGTTCTGTAGCCACCGTGACCGCCATCAGCCGTCGCCTAGCTCGCCGCTGCCCGCCGAAAAAAGTGTTCATCATCACCCTCTCGGGACGGCACATATGCGCGTTTGGTCCGCACCATTCCGGCATCATAGCGACAAGAAAGACCAAATCTTGCGTTCTCCCTCAACAGAAAAAGAAAAAATCCCAAAACGGTTTGACTCCCAGTAAAGGACGCTAAACCCTAAGCACCACTCCCTCAAGAAGAGAAAAAACAACAAGGAAGACAGGAGAGGAAAGAAGGCTAGTACATGCAGTTGAGAAACGTTTCGTCAAAAGAATACAACGGTGAAGGTTCGCTAATTCCAGGAAATTGATATCGCGTACGTCATCTCTCGCCAGAAGTTGCAAAATAGTACAAGACGCCTTTAATCCCAACATTTAAATGTTTCAGGATCACGAGCAGAATTGGCAAAAAGACTTCAAGGGTTGCGGCACGTCTGCTGCACTTCCCATCATTGACCTCAAAATGCACAAAGGACGGGCATGTCAAAGGCCTAACTTTCTGAAGACGCCTCCCAAGCCCGTGCACATCACCTCCAAGGACATGCATGCATGATCAACATTTCGCTTATTCAAGATTCTTCGCCCTACCGAGGTGACTTTTGATTTCTACCTCGAACATAAATATCCTCGAAATAAACCAGGAAACTTTATGAAGAGAAAAATGAGCCCACCTCGGCAGACGAGGTATATCCCCACCAAGTCGACGGACGAGATACGTTCTCCCATGAGACAGTAGCATACGCGAACCTATAACGAGGTCGCGCATACACCGCCTTACCGATGCACGAGATTATACACGCTTTCCCCGCAAAATCTACCTAATCACCTCCACATCAGCATAACAAACTCAACAAAATCAGAGAATATGCACTCCTAACAAACTCACTCGAGGACGGGTATGGAGGGCATCCCACAAAAGCTTCCGTGGACAGTGACATCCAACCGTATCTGATATAAAAGGTATCCCTAACTTTACACACTAGACACACGCTAAAATTCCCTCACACATTCTCTCTTACGTGAACAAACACACTTCTGGCTTTTCTCCCAAGCTTTCAGAGCCCGAGCGCTTACTCTCGCGTCAAATGTCGTTAGCTGGGTCGGCTCGGTTCATGGTTTGTTCGTCTTCTCATGTCGTCAATTCCACCGCCAAGCATTGACAGGAAGCTTTCCCGATGAAGATTTCCTCGGATGAAGTTTTTTGCAGCATCAGACAGTGTTTGTTCGTAGAGCAGTATCCACAACTCCTTTAAGGGCTCGATAAGAGTGTCTAATCTGTCCTTCTCTTCTTTCCTTTTCGCCAGCATGCCCCCTCGCGCGTCCCCAACACACAAGGCGAAAGGTATTAGTCGAGAAGACCAAGTTACGAGCAAGAAGTGTAGCGTATCTCGATTCAGGCATCTGGTTTTCACCTCGAGCATAAATACCCCCGAACGAATCCAGGAGACTATGAACAGGGTGAGCACCTCGTCCCTGGACACCAAGATATCGATCAGCGATCGGGACCAGCCCCTTCTCTCCAGTGACTGAGATATAGAAGCCGGGTAAGTCGCCCGACGAGATCATCGAGGTCTTATCCATCACGAAGTCTCCGCTCCTAAAAGACATGCCCTCACCACCACGTGAGTCACTGCTCCTACCCCACCAGCCGCAAAGGGCTCTGACACGCGCAGGGAATATGCCCCACTACCTACCACATCCAATGAGAAAGAAGCAAGATATTCCTGACGGTGACATTTAACTTACCTACCTATATAAGGACCCTTACAGCCCAAATCCTAGGTTCAAGACACTTTGGCCATATCACATACACAAACACGCAGAAGCCCTCTCTCTCTAGATATCCTCCACGATTTTCCTTTGCTTCCACAGCAAGAACTTACTCTCACGCCCGAGGCACATAGCTAACCCTGTGTGGTTCATGGTTTGTTTCCATGGTGCAGGCGAGAGAGGGATACGGCAATCAATCCAACCTGAATATTCCCGGTGTCATCGTACCTCACGCTAGATACCCCACTTTCTGTCACGCAGCCGATCATTGCAGCATCAATTGTTACGGATATCCTATTAACCATTACATTGGAGATGGAGCTACTTTACCTGTCCACCTTCAATATAGCAGTGGAATCTTGGCTCACACATATTTGATCCGTACGAGGCATACCAAATATCAATATGTGAAAGCTCAGATCTCCAAGGGGGGGACACAGTGGTAAATTGACCTGGGTTCATTTGGAACTTGTTAGATTAGAGATATTTTTGATACCCTCCCCCCCCCCCCACTTTGTTGGCAAAGTGTTGGATGATTTCATCCTTACCATGATTATCTTCCTCAACTGTCAGCTTCGCAAGTGGTTTTATAAGCTCCTTTTCAACATCTTCTGATATCGTACTTGGACCATTATCATGCTCACCATCCGAATCAGAGCTCCAGACCTATCAATATATATATGATGCCAACATCAAAAAGCAGACAGGATAAAAACTAGAGGATTAATATATAGTCAAAATATGAAGATGGTTGGTATTAATTGGTTACAATTCCAAGTCATAGTACTTGGTTGTGGGATCTACAAACTAAACAGGCAATCAATTGATTCCACCTAGTTTTGTATCTTAAATTTTAGTATCCCATTTTTGTCGCCCTAGAACTACCCTCCTCTAATTATTAACTCAGTTCTTTTCAGCGAACAAATTTCGAAGTTAATTATTCCCATCCGATCGACTACAAACGAGAACTCTGACATTAAGCAACAAAAGACCAAATTCCTCACACAACATGGTTCACATTTTACTCCCTCTGGTCTCTTTTGACTCTCAGTCTGTCACTGGCATTTAAATTTGGTCCAAAATAACTGTCACATTTTGTCTAAAACCATTTAAAGTTCAAATCTGCCCATACATAAATATTTGGGTAGTTGGAGAGACATGAATTAAAGAGAAGATTGCAAAAGGGTAAATATGGTATTTTACTTGATAAAGTTATAGCAATACTTATATTCTTAAAAACTAAGTGACAGTTAAAAGAGACCGGAGGGAGTATAAACCAATCTACATTGATCCCTGTTGTATGTATAAGGAAAGTCACCATATGGGTGGGTACCACAAGTGAACCCTCCCTCCCTCACCCCCTATCTCTTGTTCTTTATTCCTGATTGAACACTTAAACTAAGTTTCAATGGACAATCTATATCTCACAAGCTACTCAAAGGTCTGTAATGGACTCCCTTATTTTCCATTATTGAAGAAGATCGTCTACTTTTCAACCAGACGGAATAAATTAACCTATGAGCTGTCTTAACTTTTTCCAGGGACTCCACAACTAAGTACTAGGTTTGCTTATGAAAGAGTTTGTATAAGAAAGATCTAATAACATTCTAGTTCCAAGACTATATAGTAGGAAGAGAAAGTGGGGGGAAAGTATCACCTGTATTTGAGGTGTAATCCTTGTAGTTAACATCTCGGGTATTTTCTCTGCAAGTATTGGCCAAAACCCACTCAATTCTTCACGGACCTGAAAAGTAAATAGTTATACCTCATTATAATGAGTATCAATGATGCATCATTCAAATGACTTCATTAGGATGCCTTACGGCAAGAAGTTGAGAACAAATTATAATAAGAGTTATGCCTCTCTTTCTTGCTGCAGTACAACATAATTAGCAACCACCAAAGGATTAAAAAGAAAAAAAGAGTTTTGATATTTACCATCTGGATCACTTGCCACGTGGACTCAAATGGATAGACCTCTGATGATCCATAAATAGGTTTGTCTTCGAGCAACACTTCAACACAAGCAAGGACTGAATTTGCTAAAGAATCAAGATTATATCCCCCTTCTAATGCCATAATAATCTTTCCCCCGGCAAAATCCATCAGCTAGATAAAGCATCAATTATCAGTGGTAAATTTTTCTAAATGTCACGTTCACAAAATGTTTGAATTGAAGTAAAACTGCGACTAGTGAATGATCAACAGAGGTGGGGGTGTCATGGGGACAATGTATGTATATATATATATATATATATATATATATATGTGCTACCCATACAAAATTTGCGACACGACTTCATGGTTTTATCATAGATAACAGAATAATACAGTAAAACTCAGCTTTATAAATCCCAACCTTCTTCAACATTATAGAATAGCCATCAGGAGTAACGCGACAGCCACCAAGAGGATCACCAATAGCTGTACCAGGCATTCGATTAACAATGATTAGTGAATGAGGAAAAAACCGACATATAGAGGACCAAGAAAAAAAAGAAGGAAGTTGAAGACAAAGCACATACTCCCTCCGTCCTAATAATAATCACATCTGACAGAATTGACCTTTTAAATATTGTAGATTTACTTCAATATATCTACTTTAAAATGCACCAAGGTTATATCCTTTTTGTAGAGATGAGATTATATTCTGAGCCGCCAAAAAAGAAAATGTGAATATTTCTTAGGGGAGGAGGGAGTATATAAAGGAAAATCCACCAACAGTCTACGTCCAAAAAGATAAAGGGAAAAGACTACTTAAAGCTTTCTACATTCTGTAATCTAACATAACGTATCAGGCATAGCAAGTAAACTTATGATTCAAAAAGACGAGATTTATAGTGGCTCCCACTAATTTTACATGAAATGTTTTGCAAACTTCTTCATTTTTAGTTTGCATGAATATTAAATGTGGTCTCAATGCTAATACAGATAGTTGAAACTACATTTAGTTTTCAAATATGACCATCTTATAGCTCCTAAAGTAAGATTTAGTAGCTTAAGTTAAAAGGCTAAACATTTAATTTGCAACATGCAAGACACAAAAATTAGTGGAAACACTTCTCATGTGCTAATATACTCATGTTCGTACACAGGTGCTATGCTAGTATACCTGAGACATGAGGCCATATGTTCTGTTTGACTAGTGGTTAAAAAGCACAAGTTAGACTAGTATACCTGAAAAATTGTAGAACATCTTATGGAAATCGTAATATGGATTGTGTCAGGAGCTTACACTCCTCAATCTCTTTTGCCATATCATAGATTCATTCCCAAACTGCTTTTAAAGAGAATTAACTGATTTGTTTGGAATGTGTTTACGGAATATATTACACCTGATACATTTCCTTTTTTACATATCACTCTCATCTTCAGCCTCCAGCAATCCTCTACCAAAAAGACCCTATTTCATAACAGCGTAAAATTGGGGTATCGTGCACTGGAATGGACTTGCAAAGTTGCAATTACCAACTCAGTGAAGAGCAAAGGACCACAAAACTCCATCAATCTTTCTAGCTTTTGCTTGAGCCAGAAAAAGTTGTCAAAAGCACCAAGGCATCAACCCCAAATGGACTCTCTTTGACAGCAGAACTGGCATGAGAAGGCTCGGTGGGCAACTATGAAATTGTTGGAAGTTGGAACTATATTACATGCTTCATCTTCGCATCTGATATGCTTACCGGTCACTAAATGTGTTATTTTCTGATTTGGACCTTGTCGCAAATAATCTGTGCACTGTAGCTAGAATAGGCGTCAACGAGTTCATGGAAACTCACCATACCGCTGCTTATAGCAGCAGGAGTAGGCTATCTGTGTACGACGGAATGATAAGCAGTAATGTGAGCAATTATCCTCTTCCTTGAGGTGTGACCACTTGAGTATCTTTAGGAATGCAGGTTCAGATCTGACCACATTAACTGAAGAGAGTAACAGGAGCAGAGCCTCAGTGGTCAAGCTTGGTTTGTGGACCAGGAGAGTGAGTGGTGGAGATGAGGATAGGGATTAGTTGATATTTATATCCAATATTAGTTCAAGCTTGAGCATTATTGACAAACCAACAAATTCCTATTTGAATGAGAAGGCAATAACTCTCACTCAACAATGCTTCTGCATATGAATTTGAGCCTCTACAGATAGGGCAACTGGCGATGCATTTCAAGCCAAAACGCAATGTGAGAGGTTGCAACAAAGCTTAAAACAAATTTGTAACAGAGACAAACACAAATGGAAGAGATGTTAACAATTACAAAGTTCACAATGATTCTTGCAGTTATGAAGTTACCTGCATCAAATCCTGCAGAAATTATAATGATGTCAGGATTGAATTCTTTCGCAACAGGAATCAATATATGGTCCCAAACTGCCATATAGTCTGCATCCCCACAACGGTCATTCTGCCAAGGAACATTTATGTTGTACCCCACACCTGGTCCCTCTCCGGTCATGATATGAGAGCCATCATCACCAGCTGGATAAAAGCTCCCATACTCATGCCTGCACAAGACAATATATACCATATATTAACCAGACAACCATGTTACTTACGCACTGATTCATATATCAATGAATCAAGCTCAACACAAAATAAGAAATCTTATGGAGTAAAATCCTCAACATAAGAAGAAGACACCAAGATAAAAACAGAAATGAGTTGGTATCAAAGAAAGTGAAAACTAGTAGCATAAGAAAATGATGAATCAGACATTAATTTCTCTATTATTGGTCATCAGGAATGAAGATGACACTAATTTGTTGCGACAAATAAAGCAGGAAAAAATAGGATACTTTTTTGACTACTAAACCTGTGAACCGAGAAGAACAGCACTCGAGGATCTTTCCAGAACATCTTTTGGGTACCATTACCATGGTGAACATCCCAATCCACAATCAAGATTTTTTGAATACCTAATTCCTTCTGCAACAACATGAAAAATAGCAATTGTTACCAAGTTGGTACATAGACTTGTGCTCTTAGCTATCAAACAAATAGACCTCATTTAAGAATTTGAATATACAAACAATTAAAATACAGTTCTCACTCTTTCATCCAAGAGAAAGTTTGCTGCAATGGCAACATTGTTGAATAGACAAAACCCCATTGGTTCATGTTCTTCTGCATGATGTCCAGGAGGTCTTACGATAGCGAATGCAGAGTCCAGTGCACCATTCGCCACTCTCTCAGCAACCTTTAGAAGCAAATCTCAATCATTAGGCTGTAGTAGAGAAGTAATTCATACCAAAACATCCTTAGAAAACCTACAAGTTAGAAAAATTAGACCAGGAAAAGTATAAACCATAAGAAGGGGGGGGGGTCCGTGTGGTCAAAGTTTGCATTTGCATTTGCTGCTAACCAGGGGAGTAGAAGAATATCTTTTGGCCGAGTTTCCAGATCTAGATTTTGAATAGTGGTCAAGGCAATAGCCTGGGGAGCTAAAGCAATTTCATGTTTTAACTTGGCACAGAATAACCAGCTGCTCCTAATACCTCGCTAAAGTTGTCTACCAGCTTATATCTCCTGATAATTAGCATTTGTAAGAACCTTGTTGCTATGTCCAACATTATTTGTCTGCATAGTATAATATTTATCTATTCCTTCCAAACAAGCATTCTAATTAATTTTTTTAATGCAAGAGGTAAATATTAACAATAAAATAAACTACATAAATTGTAACCAATAATACATGGATGAGGGTCGTTGAAATCGATACAAATAACTACCACCCGAAATATGGTTATCATTACTTGAAAAAATAACACTCAAGTTTAGGTAAGCATTTAAGGCATACATCTAGGAGCTTTCCCAGTGAAGCATAACTAGATGCAGGAACATTTTGAATTAATCCACAAGAACCTTGCACGCCAGTGAAAAGATTGAAAACCTACCATCATTTCTAACCATCTTACTTGGGTTCGGATTCGAGTTAGACTGTTAGGCATCCGACCCTATTCTTTCCATTAAACCGTCCAAAAATGAACAAAAACTGTGTATAATGACTAAAATACCTCCTTTTGAACCAAATGGATAAACTATAAATATTGTGTGATCTTTTCAAATAAAAAGAATCACTTAACGATGCTCAAATTAATTTCTAAGGAAGTATCAGTGTGGAACTAAAATGTTGTCTAAGAGACATCTTAACCAGTTAACCTCCTTCTGCCCAACAATAATTTCTTCGAAATCAAGGAGGAAAAGGGTTAACTATACTCGCTCCGTCCCACATGAAGAGGGACAATGTGCTTTTTGGTTTGTCCAACTTGAAGATGGGAAATTTCGATCCATCCCACTTGACAAAATTACCCTACCTTTTCTGTGGAGAATAAAGATGGGTTTTTCAAAACATTAACAGGTTTAAATGCCTTTCTCAATTTGCAGATTTAGTCAGTGTGTCCCTTCTCAATTGGAATGAGGGGAAGTAGTAAGTGTGATTGTACGTTACAATATTTTTAATCAAATATTATTCTATAGATTTAAAAGCGGGCATACATTTAATAATTTAAGTAATCATGTGAAAATTCCCATTTGACGTTTTATATTTAATTTAAATAAACATTGCCCAAAGTTAATTTTTTTGTTTCAGTTTTTTTTCTTACTCATCAACTTTCAGAAACTAAAAAAATTTAAAGAAAGGTCTTTTAAACATTAAGTCGAAACACATACACCAAACTTTTTGCAAACAACATTTCAAACCGCGTACAAATTCAAACATTTTTCTTGATTTTGAAGTTTTTATTGTCGGGCACTATGAGGGAGAGGGTTCTAAGACAATATTTTAATTTTATATAAATGATACTTTCTTAAAAAAATAACTTGAGCATCAGTTTCTTTTTCTTTGTTTGGAACGAAATACCACAAAATAGATACTTTTGTCATTTGTCCGAAAAAAGGTATTTTAGCCATAGGCAATTTCCCACTATAGATTTTTTTTTTTTTTACAAAATTAACTTTTGTGGATAAAATCAAAAGTCGGATTTTCTATTGGGTTGGATGGTTAAAATGAAAAGGATAAGTAGGATAGTTACAAACACTTATCGGAGCCCAAGTACGATGGTTAGAGATGGCATTCAACCAAATAAGAAAATACACGGAGAAACCCCATACAGATGATTAGCATTCTTTTGGTACCCAATGACCACATAATGGTTTTGAAAGACTCACCTCCACCACGGAACCGGCGGCCAGATAAGAAGCTTCTGATGAGCCTTCATTGAAATATATAGAATTAAATTTTGCAGCCATCTTGTTTCTCCGCGAATCCATCTTTTTGGAGCTTATGGTCTTAATAAAATCAATGTGATTTTTGGTATGAACTGCAGCTATATATTTGTCTTCTGCTTCTTTGCCATTCAAAACCACACATCTGCAAATAGAATTAAGCAAGCATGAAACGTAACTCTTAAGTATACCCAATTCAAGGAAAGCATAAGATGGTCGATACCCAATTAAATATCAAATCATTTAAAGTCGTCTTAATACTCGTAAGTATTTCTTCAACAAGTATAACTAACTGTTTAATAAGTCCTACTAAATGCAGATGAACCCATGTCAGTTTTCAACAATTAACGCATTAAATAAACTAAAATCCAGTTGAATAACAGCTGAAGCAGATAAATAGAACTAGACTACTGCAGTGAAAGAAAGAAAGAAAGAAGGGACCAACTTACCTTTGAGGAACACGGGCAGAGAGAAGTTTGTTCCAGATGGCAAGAATGCGATTTGGGTTTTCAGGATGAGGATCGCCCTGTGGGGTTGAATGCTTACACATCCTCTCATCATAAATCAGCCCTACACGCCGTGTTCGGCCTGAGGAGGCTGGACTCGCAGTAGAGGAGGCCATCCCCAGAATTCACAACTCTTCCTCTACTAGTCTACTCGGTATTTGTTTCACTTTAGTCTCTCATTCTGTCTGTCTCTTCAAAATTTGAACTTATGGAACCCCTCTACTGTATGTATACCAGACCAGAGGGCCTTTTCTTTTCTTTTTTTTTAAATGGACTTGCGAAAATTTGAGAATATTTTCTTTTCGTTCTTTCTACTACTTCCTGAAACTTTGTCGTCAAAAAGTTGACTTGCTCGTTCAATATCCAAATTAACTTTATCAACTTTTATAGTTTGAGAAAATAAGTGCCTTTGTATGCGTAGTTTTTTTAATTTAATTTTTGAGTTTTTTTAATGATTAAATTAAAAAGTAAAGGATAGATGGATAAAAAAAAATTATAGGATCAATAAGGAAAAAAAAATTAAAAATTAAAAATTTTGAGTAAAAAACATCGAAGAAAAATAGATAACACAAAAAATTTTACAAAAAATATATATAACACTACAAGTTATCTAATTTTTGGAGAAATCATCATGCTCAAAATTGAATGTAAAACTAGTAAATGCCCGTGTCCGAGGACACGGTGCTCGGACACGGCGCAAGAATATATAAAAATTATGAATATTAATCAAGAAAAAACTATAAAGAAAAAAAATAAAAAATATA
>JAOTQG010054294.1:0-14611 GCA_025631175.1 Iris virginica
TCTCAGATCACGAGTCAGATATATCACAATATTTGAATATTCCAACATCAAACATATTTCATATATTTTCATTATCTCACTCAAATATCACCCAACATCACAAATAACTATCAAACACTTTTCATCTATTACCCCTACTCATACACTCTCACAAATCAATTCAAACATTTTACATCATATTCCCTATCCTCACTCCTCATATTAAAATCTTTCACATCACATTCTCTCTCCTCACATCACATTCAAATATTTCACATCATGAGGGCAATTTAGTCTTTTAATTCATAAACTCATATCATCTCATATTCAAATAGTGAACAGTGTAATATCATCATATATCGTATTCCTGATCTAACCCTTAATTTTACACTTTAGAAATACTACAAAAAGGTATTTTTACATTTATAAATCTTTATATATATGTTTAAAATAATGATAATAAGTTTTTTTTTTTTAAATAATGATTTCCCAACCGACGAACTGCATTTTTATCACTTTATCAATCATCATGCTTTTTAACAAGTGCCAATACTAAAACTTGTTGAAAATTCATGAGAAGAAAAATGTTAGTCGTGAATTAATATTTTCTCGGTCATTTGTACAATTTATATTAGTACAATTCAGCTTATGGTCGGATCACTTATCCATTTTTTAATGAATTTTTTGATATTAATTTATTAACATACTTGATTATGTATCTGATATTTGTTATTGATTTTTATTGATATTTTATCATATTTTTCATCTACAAACCTATATTCATTACTTTAATATTTACATCGCATCTCATCAATTCCTAGATTAATTATTATTATACTATCTTTAAATTATATTTAATTTGGTGAGATACCATCTTTTATCGATACATCACATTTACCCATATAATATAATATTTTTATATAATATAATATTTTTATAACATCCCATCAAAACTCATTATCTCACATTTATTCATTATTTCACATCACATTTCATCAAATCAACACAATTTCGCATTTTTTAATATAAATCAACTAATATATATCACAATATCAAAATCTCACCACCAATCGCAGAATTTTGTATTTTCAAAAAATGTGAAACTAATAAAAAAATAAAAAATAAAAAAATTTAGATAAAAAATATCCAAAAAAATACGGTATATATTTTCTCCAAAAAAAAAAAAAAAAAAATCGTTCCAAACTCGCCCAAATAATTTTCCTAATTGCTCGAGTACACGAACGGGTGCATTGTCCGACAAAATAAATATGGTACCGTGGAACACCAGTAATCGAGCAATCGGACACACCAAAACAGTCAACGTCATCCCACTTGACCCACTTCCGTCCCCAAACCCGACTGACTTTTCCTCCGCCGTTCTAAAAAAAAACACACACACACACACAGTTGATAAACCCCAAAACAAGAAAAAGAAAAAGAAAAACACAGTCGATAAAACTAGAAGATCCCTCCCTCCTCAAATACTTTCCGAGCTTGCGAAAATCCTGAAAAGAATATGCAGCCACCGCGGGAGGTGAGAAGACCCACATCAGCGATGACCCCTTTTAAGAAAAGATTCCTCCACAGAATCGAAGATACCCCAATTACACAGTCCCAACACTATCCAGGTACCTTTTTGCAATACCCTTTCCTATTTCTTGATGTTTACCCACATTGGGTGTTTGTTGTTTAGTTTTAATTTCATTAAACCCTAGTGAAAGTTATCGTTCTTGGAGTTATTTTTTGGTTGTAATTGATTATTCGGGGGTTTTTGTTTTGAGTTGAAGCTAATGAATTTTATGAAAGCAAAAATGAATTTGAAATTTAAGCCGTATGTGAGAGGTGACAGGTATTCCAACTTCTCATCCCGACTTACTATCCCAACCCTGCTTGTGCCCTGAAAGTTGGGTTAAAATACTGCGATCCCTATCAATACCGATTTTTGAGTTGTAACTTATAGTTACGCTAGCTAGCTAAAATCAATTATTTACATTTTTTTGAGACATTGGAATTGTTTTACTGGTGACATTTAAGCCAAGTCAAGAGAATCTCAATGTAGGATCTGTCCACAAATGGATCATTGTAGAGTACCATAGGTTATCTTGTAAATTGTAGCTTAAAATGCGTCTCTTTCAACCTTGATCCATGAAAAGCAACTGAAATTTAGACTCTACGGCTACCTTGTTGGTTGGAGAAACTTGGAAGGCATGTAAAGAAGTAAAGTAAAGAGGTTTGATATTCTGGAAGGATTTTTTCTTGAGTTGTATGAATCTGATTCTCAGGTTTATTGTTGTAACTGTGTAATATCCGATTATCTTGTGATATTATTTAGCTTCTCTTCCCATAGGAAGGTGTTCTCTATTTTGGTAACTGTGTTGTTTATCTTATGTGTTTGTATCAGAGGAGAAGGATGATGAGGGATTTACGGAGAATCAATCAGACAGGCTGGAGCGTGAGTGCAATGATTCTTATTTCGGAGCGGAAGAGGATGTATGGGAGAGACGAAGTGCTCAGCAGCAGCGTGAAGATAGATCTGGCGAAGAACACACGATGGAAGGTGACAAAGAGAAAGTGGAAAATGAGGAGGAGCTAAGTGATGGGGAAGTTGGAGATGAACATGGTGCAGAACTTGATAGAATTAAGAAGGAACATCATGATGTGGTTAGGGAGAGGCAGAAAAGGAAGGAATTAGAGGTCTTTGTTGGTGGATTGGATCGAGATACAGTTGAAGAAGATCTTAGGGAGGTTTTTAGTCAGGTAGGTGAGATCACTGAAGTGAGGCTTGTGATGAACCCTATGACACAGAAGAATAAAGGCTTTGCTTTCATACGGTTTGCAACAGTTGAGCAGTCGAGGCGCGCTCTCACTGAACTCAAGCGGCTAGTGGTATCCACTTTTCCTTTGCCAAATTTCCTGTTATTTGGAGATGTTTCTTGACAATACTCTTAGGGAACTGACTGTCCTATCTTTAACTAAAATGTAGGCAGAATCCGTATATTAATTTTCGGCGGTACTCCACACAACTAAGACTTGGTCAATTTTTATGTGAATTTTTTAAATCTGAATTTTTTTTGTTACTATAGTTATGTTGCATCACTATATTGAATTTCCTTGGTATTACAACAAATTGCTTTTGCTCGCTCGAGAAAAATTGTCATTGTGAGACAAAATTTGGTCGTGAGCTCTTTCCGTGTTACATTTGAAAACCAACTGGGCTGTAAATCGAATAAATAGTTGGTCTGCTACGTGGAGACTGGGTATGAGGCTGTTACTTTCACCTTTGACATAGATAATATTTAGTATTTCTTGTTGTAATGCAAGTAATGATAATGTACCAATTGTCTTATCATGCTCGTGCTATATTATTATCCATGCAATTGGCAACCGATAGATGCTTAAAATTTCAGATCAATGGAAAGCAATGTGGAGTGGCTCCAAGTCAAGACGGTGACACTTTGTCTGTCGGTAACATAAGCAAGTTATGGACAAAGGAAATGGTAAGTTCCCTCTTCTTGAAAAAATTAATGGCCGATTGAGTTTAGACCGTGACTGCACTAGTTATAATTAGGAATCACAAATTTGAAGCTGGATAATGGAAATTTCCTCTTACAGTTGAAGGAAAAGCTTGCACAATATGGTGTGGAAAAGTTTGAGGAGTTGACTTTGGTTGAAGATACAAAAAACGAGGGTAAGAATCGGGGATTTGCGTTCTTGGATTTTCCCTCTCGAGCAGATGCCTTGGAAGCTTGCAGGCGCTTGCAGAGAAGGGATGTTGTATTGGGGACAGATCGATCAGCTACAGTTGCTTTTGCTGACACCTTTACTGAGCCAGATGATGAAATAATGTCACAGGTATCTGCTTATCTTTTATACTGATCTTTCTTGTGTTGGCTTCTTGGGTTATATCGACCAATCGGGTTATTTAGGACCATTTACATTCCTGATGACTCATTCTTGTTCATCCTATTGGCACTTGGTCTTCTAATTTGTTACTGTTGCTTATTGAAAAAGGAAACACTCAGTGTTTATTCTGTACTTCAGCAAGGAGTATGAAGGTGTTGCGATGGGGTTTGTTTTCTACCTCCATAATTTTGACATGAGTGAATAGCTAATAATAGATCGAGTCACTTATCTTGTGAATTCCTGGTCTTCTGTTTTCTGATTTTTGTCCTTTTGGGCCTCTTCTATAATTGAGGCGTACAAGGCAGAACATTTAATATCTTTGTTGGGCCATTGCTTATATGTGTACTAGTCACAATGAACTGTTGCACCTGTGCGGAAACCTGATTTGAGTGCAGAGTCGCCTTTGATACTTCTGTGTTCAAGTCATGATAAATTGTGTGATCTTGATGTGCACCATACCCCCTCAGAGACATAATATATTTTTATATTATTTAATCTACAGTTTGAGATTTGCGAGAGCATGTTATAAATGTTAGGTAGTTTTCGGTATCGGTCCAGACGTCAGATGTAGGTTTCGCGGTGGGAGGGAAGAGTTCCACAGCTGTGCAAAATTGAAGACAGTAGAAAGAATGGTAGCAGCCATCAAAAATTGCAGATAATGAGAAAGCTTTCTTCGTGCATTGCGAGTACCCACACTTTCTTTATTTGGAAATATTAGAGGGCCTTGTACGAATTGAATTACTGTGCTAAAAACGCAAAACTCAATATACAATAATCTATTATGTGGAATCATTTTGATGGCCACATTGCATATGATGCTAGATATCGTTGGCAGCATTCTCTTCAGAACTTGTGTGGCTCTATTTACTCCATCCCTTGGTAGGTTGTTCTCTTTAGTGAGACTAGGTTAATGGGAGAGAAGGAATTTATTTCCATGAGCAACTTGATAACTTTTCTGGAGATTGACCCTTTTTATTAGTAAGGCGGTCCAGTCGAAAAGGGACTGCATTTTGGGCTCTTTCGGCTGGCTTTCCCATTTCAAACAAAAAGACAACCCTGTTAAAGATATCTAACTTTCCTTATGAGTGGAAATCAAATCCTGTTTTGTCTTTCTAGTTTCTGCACAAAAAGCAGCCAGCTGATATAAAAAGAGAACTATTTGGAACCTTCTTCCAACGTTTCTTGTTTGGAAACCACTACTTTCTCCCCCCAAAATGACTTTTTCAGTCGGAAGTCTTTTCCGGGTCTTAACCATCTGGTATCCAGTTTTTTCTTTGAGTGCCGACTAATCCAGATTCAAGCCGGGTAGGACCACAAACGGTGGTAAAGCTCTCCATACCAAGTTTTAATGCAACTACATTCCCACAAATAAGTGATAACTGAGCAGTTTGCCAACATTATAAAAAGTATCCCTCCGTCCCACTTGAAAAGGCATGCTTTCCTTTTTGTTGTGCCCCATTCTAAATGGGACATTTCCCGTTTGGGCCATTCCAATTGACAATATTACCCAGCCTCTTTGCAAAGAATAAACATGGACCTAATGTTGAGGGGCATTTACGGAAATTAACATGTTTTCATTCTTTTATTTAATTTGCATGTATAGTCAAGTGTCTCTTTTCAAGTGGGATAGTGGGAGTAGTAAATTTGAGAACACAGTGAGATATAGTATGACTTGCGTTATCAAAGGGCTGATTAGGATGGGTGATAGGTAGTTAGCTGCAGTAATTTTTTTGAGGTGGGAGCTTTTTCACATTTGGAGAAACTTTAAGGCAGATGTCCGAGTTTACCTATTTATTATTTAAAATATATTTTATTTTGTATGTGTGTGTCGCAATAGAGGGTTTATTTGTTCATGCAAGTCAAATAGTTTTGCAACGAAAGTGATTGCTCCACCAGCAAATGAAAGTATTATCAATAGAGGGTTTATTTCAGGTTAGGACGGTCTTCATTGATGGTTTGCCTTCTAGCTGGGATGAGGAGGTCATCAGGGAGCATCTAAGAATGTTTGGGAGAATCGAAAGGGTTCAACTTGCTCGAAACATGCCTGCTGCTAAAAGATCCGATTTTGGTTTCGTGACATTCAATGCTCATGAAGATGCAGTATCATGTGTTGATGCAATTCATGATTCCGAGATTGTTTACGGACACAAGATGGTAATGTCCTGCTTTCTTTTCCATTTTCGCTTTCTATCCTTTTTACTCGTGATAAGAGAAACAATTCGCTTTTCCTAGAATGTAGTTTTGGTTACTCTAAGATTATAATAAGAGCGTTGCATATGTTTGGGCGACTGTGACCTATTGTACCAACTTCCCATCTTTACTCAATTTATTTCTCTTTCTGATCTGCTTATAGTACCATTTTGTAGGTGAAAATTAAGGCTAGGTTATCTAGGCCTCGTAATAGAGGCAAGTATGCTAAAAATACTCATGGGGGTTATCCAGGCAGGCTTGATGATTATGGAAGTGGTAAGGCTCCATGGGGCTCTGCTGTGTCTCGCATGGACACTATGGGTCGTGATAGAAGAATCATTCGCAGTCGTAGTCCTTATGATGGAAGTCATAGGCGATCACTTGATTCTAGGGATAGGCGATTTTTAGGGGACTTGGATGATGACAGAACTGCTAGCAGAAGGCAGTTTCTTCCTGCAGATAGATCCTTCTCGCGAAGATCACCAGGTCTCTAGTAGTTGATTGGATCAAATATATTATGCAATATTTTCCTTGAATATTTGTAGCTAATTATGTATCTCTGTTCCTGTTGTACCGTTTCAGTTCATGGACGAAGCAGCTTAAAAACAGACTACAGCCGTGAAGATGATTCTCTTACTAGGCCTCGTGATTTTGTTGGACCTTCAACTGAAAGGCAGTTTTATAGAGATAGTTACTTATCACGCGGGTCCAGATACTTGAATGATTCTCCGAGAAGGATTTCTCGCGTTGTTCATAAAACTTCCCCACCGTATGAGGATAATGGTGGCAGATATGAATATATGGATCACTCCTCAAGCTATCCGAAGAACAGTAGCCGTGATTATGACTCTATACCCAGCTTAAAACGTCCTTATTCTGAACTTGTATGATAACTTTCTTGATGTTTTGTTTACCATGATATTGTTTCTGGTTTGGTGGTAAATTAATTTAACTGTCATTGTTTTTAGGAGGACCCTCATTTTCGCCATGCTGATTCATCTAGTAGGCAGTCTAGAGCACGCTTGGAGTACGGGGGTAGTTCTGATACGCTCTACAGTGAGAGATTCTATGGAAATGATTCAATAAGGTATTTCAGTTGCCTATACATCGTCTTCTAATCTTGAAATGGTTAGGGAACATTCTTCAAAAGATGTGAAACATTCATCAATGTGATGAGGAGTGATCCCAGTGCAGAAGTGTTCCAACATAGTATCAACACATGCCCTAAAACATTTGTTAGCGAATTGTTATAGGTTTCTTCAATTTTCTAACTGTGGAAATGATTTTTTTAGGCTTGGGCGTGGTTCTCGAGCAGCTTATAATGGAAGCGGTAGGAGTTTTGTCGCACATTCTCATGGGCCATATGACAGGAGCACCTCTAGAATGGACTACAGAAGAGGTAATGGAGCTATTCTTTTCACATTTTCTGGGTGTGCTATCACTTTCTTCATAAAGGTTAAATCCGAGTTATGCTCCAAACTTTTGGCAGGGGACATCGCTGGCGAGGATGCTGAAGATATGTGCTCCAAATATATCAGGGATCCTGAACCACGCGATTATGTTTCTTCCCGAGCAGAAGTGGGCCCCTTGTACTTAATGTCGTTCAAAATATTTATAGTTTTCTTCACAAACTCTGGTTTTAATTTTCCTTAATCTCCAATTTCGTTGCTCAGTTGCGTGCAGGCTCATACTCCCCTGTCTACTCTAGTCATCGCAAAAGTGACGGTGGCTATATAGGTGGCAGACTTTCAGGTGCATATTATTGAGGTGAGTTGACGATGTCCACTCAGGGATTTCTTCAAATTATCTTGGTAAAGTTCAGCTACAGGATAGGTTACTCGTTATTAGGCCTGATCTGAAGGAGTTTCAAGGTTTGAGGCCTTTTCCTGTCAATAAGGTGACAGCTTTGTATGCTTGAAGTAGGAGACATGAACTTTAAGTTCTTCAGATAGAAATGTTTTGCTCGTTAACTGATCTGCGGGATCAGGTAGTAATTGAGACGGGCTCAGGGTTCGTTCTTGCTAAAATCTAATGAGATGACCGGAAGAGTTCCTGATTTTCTGTTAAGGATGGCAGTTGGGATTTTTCTCAAGAGACATTATGTGAGAAACTGATGCAAGTGTGCTGATGGTAGTTGTTTCCGGTATATCTGAACAGTCTCCAGTGTACATCAAGAAGTCCTTCAAGATCCTATGGAATTCCAACTAGGATTTTTGGGATTATTCATGGGTCACGGTGTATCAAAATTTTGCAAATGTAGGCTTAGAGTGGGGTTCAATAGACAATAAAGATGCCATGGATAGCAAAGCTTCTTATATTCAGTTTCTAAAAGATTACTACACCTTGATATGCTGGAATAAAGATCACACTATAAGATTGCACTGCCCGTGGTTAGAGGATATGCATTGTACATACATATGGATGCTTGGTGTCTTTTCTTTTCTATTCGGGGATTAGACATTATCAATGAAATGATTTTGAGTAAAAGCATAGTGCAAAGGCTGCTTCGAGATTATGCTTTAGAGCAATTCAATTTTCCATTTAGATCTTTTGAGTTTTGAGTTCTGATATCTTGAGACTCCAAACCATCTTTTTGAATTCATGCAATGTGAAAGCGATGATATGGGTCGATTCTCTACTTTAGTTGAATGTTGTTTACAATGAGCAACTGGAAATCGATGATTGACGTGGTTTGGTCAGTTCTGATAGTTGTGGGTATCTAGTGACATTCATGAGTATCATCATTGTCAAATGGCGGCGCACCTTGTTTGATTCGTTATCACGTTGAAACTTTGTTCGTTTTGTAACATGTTCACCTTTGCCCATTCACTCACATACATGCTCTGGGAATCTTTTATAAAGAGATCAGGAAGATTTGATGGATCAACCAAAGACTCCAGTATCGAGATAATCTGGTTTAAACAGAAGCAACATTCAAGGAGGTAATATCTTCAATTTTAATTTTCGAAGCTGAATGATGGGAATGAGGGCAGCGCAACTCTGAAGACATACGAACACCTGAGGTGCACAAATAATAGTTAATGTACTCGCATATTTTCTATCTCTACTTTAAGGGTTCTATAGTTAGCTTTGTAAGAAACGGGGCTCCGTTGTAATACGGAGTAGTTTATTTTAGGGTTGATGTTGCTTATGGCCGGTCACTTTTCTGGGCCGGGATGAAGAAAGGCTTTCGCGAAAAGGTAAGAGAGCCTCGTACCGATCATCTTATCTGCAAGCACTACCGTTACCTGCTCAATGACCAAAAATTGAAACATACCTTTTTTTTACCTGGTAGAAGCAGGCTATTGCAATTACTTCTTTCTTTATGTTTTGCTGCTGCTCTTCATTTTGATTTACCATTCCTTTCTTTTTCTTTTTGTTTTGTTTACGCCATATCAAACATACCCTTAATAACCACCAAATAGCCACTCCGGTAGAAACCCTACTACACCACCACCACAACCATCAACGATCTAAGCAACTGCTGCTGGAGACCCTAGATCATGGTGGAACCCTAGACCATAGTCTTAGATGCAATGCTGCATTTACAGAATCAGGGTGTTAAGCTTGAAACGTTCAAGTGGTTGTATAACTGTTGCACAATTCTTGCCAAACAGATGACTTTAATCTAATATGCACTAATTTTTTCTCTTGTTGTTGACTACCAAATTTTACTCTCACCTTACCATTACCGCTCTCTTCCTCTCTCAAATTGCAAATTATATGGAGTGCCTAGGCGTTCCTAGTAAGGAGCGTCATCCAGTGAACATGAAGATAATGAATTATGAACGTGACATAAATATGATTAATTATGTTCACAATTTATGATCATATATTCATTTTAAAGGAGGTGTCATTCCTTACTAGAAATGTCTACCCTCTTGGTATACCAACTGCAATCAAATCCTTCAGTCATATTTTCTTTTTACTTTTTTTTAACCATAAATTTCAAATTATTTCATACAAGAAAAAAAATTACATCTTTAAGAAACAAAGGAACGCAATCAACTCAAGATCTACTATTGGACCAAGAATCTGAGCCTTGTCCATCTCGCCTACCCGTTGTCCTCCCTGCTTGGCCTGTCGTTCATTGCTAGAATGCAAGTATGGATTATTGCAAATAATAAGACAACTTGCACACACTCCCTTTCCAAAAAAGATTCATGTTGTTGATTGGAAATTGATATTAGAGATTTTTTTTCCAATAACCGACGGCTTTTGTCTGCAAATATTGTATATTTGATGTCATCCAAATTTGGTTATTCATCATGTAGGAGGATCCCTGTTAAGCATCCATCCCTTTATCACGCCGCATTATATTTGTTCAATGCATTGTTGTTCTTAATACAATATCATTTAAGTCAATTTTTTTGTTAGTCGTCTTCCATTTTAGTTGGAAAATGCAGTCAGATTCGGGATTGGGCACAGTATCAAAGTTCTTTTAGATGCACATATTCCTCGTGGAGTACCCTCATTGACTTCAACTTTACTAATGACTAAATCTGCTTCGTTAGAACTAAGAAGGGAACTAGCTTAAACTCTACCGCGGTGACGATCCTATAGGGGAGGCCCTGCGGAAAAATAACTCGATGCCAGGATGATAAAGAGTCATTCGGTCTGAATGCTACATGAAGAACATAAGCCAGATGATGGCATTCAGGTCTCAACTTCAAAAGAAACTTGTCTCTAATTCCCTACGGGTGGTAGGGGTTTAACATGGTGATTAACCGTATTTTGAAACACGGGAAAAAAATCACTGGCTTATAAAATTCTCTAGCGAGCCGTGAAAAAGATTCACAGCCAGAAACGGAGAGCTTTCCCCCTTTTCCGTCGACCCTCTTTTTTTGGGCTTCATAAAAAAGTACTGTCTCGTTCTTTTAGGGAAGTTGGGACCTAAAAGATCGAATGGAACGATATAGAAACGGATAATTTGTATAAATCTTTTCATTTTCCAAGTTTTTCGATTTTGATTTGCTCTCCCGTCGTGATTAAATGAGAATGGATAAGTGGCTCGTGGGATTGAGTGATGTTCTCCTTGCAAAATACTGGATTTCTATCCACACCATTGTTCCCATCGCTAATACAAAACCATACATGAGATTTTCATCTCATAGGGCGAATTTGTGAATTAGACAGGATTCTTTTGTACGGAATAAAAGCAAATCACAAGTCATGGCTCAATCTTCATAAATTACATTGGAACTGTGAAAGACTTATAAAATAAGATTTTTTAAAATCTATTCCCCACATTTAACTAGGAAAAGGGGGTTTGTGCAATTTGAAAGAAAAGAAAATATCAAGTCATCGACGAAAACGAAATGATTGAAGTTTTTCTATTTGGAATCGTCTTAGGTCTAATTCCTATTACTTTGGTTGGATTATTTGTAACAACCTATTTACAATACAGGCGCGACGATAGGTCAAATCGGATATGTAATTATTGAAATCGGGATTGACGGGGCTTGAACCCGTTGCTTTCACCTTGACAGGGCAGTGATCTGACCAATTGAACTACAATCCCAGGGTCTAAATGCCCTTAAAAGAACGAGACAGTCTACTTTTTATGGAGCCCAAAAAAAGAGGGGATGTGGACGGTAGTTTCGCCCAGTGTTTTTCTACGTGGCAATGGACTCGTATGAACACTTTTTTGCCTCAAGATAATCAATTCGGTCGTTTAAATAATTTATATAAAGAAATAATTTCTATAAAAATGAAAAAGAATCACATGGAGAGAATTCAATATAGAAACAAATTGGTCACGACCAGCTAAAGCTAAAATTCCATTAAAGAGCGTTTCCACGGGGTAGCTCCTGTATAAAGATCTTCATTAGTCCGTAAAGAAATTCAGAATGCTGGTCGGAATGGTTTGTGGTTTCCGAACAGCTAGCGCAACGGAACCTAATAAGATAGCAATTACAACCCCGGGAAATCCTTAGAATTACCACTGCTTAGCTTTCAATTCGCTTGGCAATGTCGTTCGGGCCAATCTGCGGTAGAAGGGAAGGTTCCATCGAAACAATTTTTTTTTTGTTTCAGGGTACCTCGTCTCTTTTTGTTTTTGTTTTTTTTAAATTCCTTTCGTTAGCATTATGTAGCATTCTTTTTTCAATAGGAATTAACGATCGCTCTAATTTGACCTCCGAATGTGAATTTATGCTGAGAGTCTCTTTTGCGAATTCAGGGTTCCAAACTCAATGATGGCAACTAGATCTTTCCTTTCTTCAAACGGAAGGAGCAGAGATAGAATCGAACGAATTGTCTGGAGATTCGCATTGATATCAAGGCCGTGTAATTAATATTTGGGCTGGAGGATCTGTAAAAAAATATTTTCACTCTTCTTAACGACGAGATTTATTATGGATTCATTTTTGCCGATAAGCTCACATTGCATCATAGGAATTCGAAAAAAAGGTTCGTTTTTTTCCGTATACTTCGAGTTCTCCGCCCTCCACCTAAGCTGCGCAAGAAAGGCCCAAAGCCAATCCCAGGGAATGCCCCATCGGCTAAACTTTGTCCCTTTTTAATGCATTTACCCGGCCGAACCTTATAATCAATTCAATCCCCCGATTGGATCGGGGGCAAATGCCTACGAAAAGATCGCTTGGATTTAAGAAAAGGTCGAATACTCTTTTGGTTATGCAAACCAAAGAGAATAATGACTTTGGGTTGTACCAAGTCTAAAACCAAGTGGATTAAAATGAAAATTTATTATTTTTTTCTTTCACTTTGATTTAAAACAATAGACAAAAAGCATTCTTTTTCTATTCTACGACAAGTACACATTCCAAAACTATCTTTTCTATGGGATTCCATATAAATTTTTGTTGAGTTCTACGGTGGCGAACTCAATGGAGTCAGACCTCTCTCTATGCCCCGCGGTAATGATTCCTCCGGCATTATGATCTTATCCTCTCTTAAAAAAAAAAAAACGAATCGAATGGAATCCGATACCCTTTCATTCCCTTGTATTTTTCCCCAATCTAGTTTCATGATAATATCATTCTAGAAAAAACTTTGATCTTTTTTAATAAAATTATTGCGTAGTACTATTTCTACATTATCTTTTGCTTTATTATAAAAAAGATGACTATGCCTTCGCCATATGAAAAATGAGAGATTTTACTCCTTACCAACTCACTTGTATCATTTGATGATGCCACGTGAATCGCTAGAAACATGTGAAGTAGGAATCGTTAGTAATCGCCGGTCTCGCAAGGCAGTGGGTTACACGATTCACCGATCTTCTAACAAAAGAGATAGAAGAATCAAACATCTATGACAATATTGATCGACATTCTAAAATAAGGGAACCGAAAGGTGAAGGGTTGGTCTTGTTGGAAAGCACCGCCTTGACAACCATAAAAGAATCCGTTTCAAAAGATATTTTTGGATGCCCCATCTCCTTTACTCAACTGAACGCCTCTCTGAAATTTAATAATTCCGCCGTAAGTCGTAAGTTTTGGGAATACACACTAAGAGGAGCTTCAGTTTCACCGTTTTCATTTCGAATAACAACACCTAATCCAAATTTATCTCTTTGTCCGAAAATTGTAGCATTCATGTTGCATTTAAAGGTTTCGGGGTAGTACAATTTTATCTCTTTGTCTGAAAATGGCAGCATCCATGTTGAATTTAATTAATGTTCCAGGGGGGGTCCCAACGCACACCTCCATGACTTGCAATTTTCTATAGGCAATTCAAACCGACTATTCTCATTCTCTCTCTTGTTGAATTTTTATTTACGTGTAAAATAAGTTTAAAAAATTATTTGGTTTATGCATGAAAGGACATTTCTTGACGGAGACGGAGATATAAAACTTAAAAAGTTCGTTTGATAGTAGAAAAGTCATGTTAAAAAATGGTTCTTGAAAAAAGTAAAGTGAAGTGAAGTAAAAGAAATGAAAATGATCAAAAAATTATTTTTCTAAACATGTTTATTTAATAAAAAAGGTACATAAGAATTTACCTCAAAACTTTTTTGCAATGCAAAATTCTGTTAAAAGTGCATGATGCGCTTTTTTGCACGGAAATTTTTATGGCAATTTTTTTTTTTTTCGAAACAACCAAAGACATAATATATGAGGGAAAATATAGAAATCACCGTCTTTTTCTTTCCTTTTTTTTTTTTTGATATTTTCTTGCTATTCAAATGGAACGAGGATGCGTAAATACATTTTATTTTGTGATATAATTATGATTTTAATTTTGTGATGAATAAAGTAAAAGTAGAAATGATAAGCTCAAATAGAAATCAAATGAAATTAAGTCAGAAAACCAAACTAATTCTACTACTGCAGTAGGACATAATATGGCAAAATGAAACAAACATTCCACGTGAAAGAAACATTTATCACTCTTCCAAAACCATCTTAGCATTATAATAAAAGTAAGGCAAACACAATGCCATAATATTGAATGAGGCTCAGATCACGAATCTAATATATCACTACATTTAAATATCTCAACATCTAATATATATCACATATTTTCAATATCACACTCAAATATCATCCAATATCACATATCAATATCAAACACT
>JAOTQG010054405.1:0-14608 GCA_025631175.1 Iris virginica
GTGAGGGCATTTTGGGAAAGAAAAAATGGGGATATTGCTAACCTCCTACAACTAGTGGGGATATTAGCTAATCCCTATATATATACATGAAAAACTAACATTGACATAAAACACCCAAGCCCTGCCATACATACAATAGTACACGTACCTGACTAGCATCTCAACAGAAATTTATTTAGTCGGATCAAAATTTCAAACTGCGGTGACCTGAAAGCAAGAAAACTGATAGCATCACGGTGTTTAGATGCTTATCGAGGCGAAACAGAGACAGGGAAGTGCTCTAAGTAGACTTCTGGGCCGAATAAGATGCATATACCCAAGAATTTTCAACTCAACTCAACTCAGCCTTAGTCGCCAACCAAATGATGTCTAAAGAAAAAAATTACAATCATTTTCGCAATCTGAGATTAAAGCCAAGGATGATTTTATAACCATTCAGACCTTCCAAAACATCGTTACACACTATGCATTCAAGACAGTAAAATATCATTATAGTTGCAATACCAACCCAGGCACCTTGTTAGCAGATAAATAAAACTTTTCCTGTTGTTATTGCATCAAAAGGAAACTATAAAAAGCTTACACTACCTACTTCCTCTCAAGTCACAACCAAACCAAGCACACATCACCTACCACCCAGGTCTCTAGCTTGCGACCCCCCACATTGAGAAGACATCTAAAAATGCTCGCATGCACATTCAGAGACAGGTACATTCTTCACATTCTTACACAAATTGCAAAGTGCTTTCCCGAATAGTGATTGACAAATATTGAGCCAGACAGAAAATTCAGATGCAGGTCGGTCCTAAATCAGCAATGGCAAGGAAAAGCTACTAACTCCAACGATACTAACAAATGACATTGAATAAAAGCAGATCAATGAAAACTTATTCAGTGAGCCCATTCACACTACAAACATAGTGCGAGGGATCATTCATAAAATGATATGTTGGATTACAAGTACAAGTCGATTAATGATTGGCTTGTCACACCAATTTTGTCTTGTGACAGGCTCACAAAATAATATTCTGATAGGACGACATAATCCTGGGGAGATTATATCAGAGATGATGAATCTGATCAAAGTCAAGAAGATCATCAGACCTGAAGACCGGATCATTTGAGTCATATTTCCTATGCGTAATAATCAGACCTCGACGGCAATCAAGACCGCTTCACACCTATGTACTTTAAAGGATCGCATCCACAGTAAGTTTGCAAGGTTTCCACGCAAAGAACAGTGGTAAACGCAGATCTTTGATGTTAAAGTAACCATAATCATTAAAGGCGTCAAGGGGTCATCACCCATTTATTTTAAGGCGGGGAATTCTAGCGCAGATATGAAGGCAGGTCAGATCTGAATTCTGGCCTGATCCAAAGGCTTTTACCCAGACCTGGCCTACTACATGTGATTTAGGCCAATCCAAGGGCATGATTGCCTTGTGTAGGGGGGACGCCATCTGCAGCTTCGCCGTCGCTGGAGAATTCGCCTCAATCTATCTATGCAACGTAAAAAGTTCGGTACAAAGTTATGCCGAGGCTAGTCATACGGCTGCACAAAGAAGGGATGAAGAGAAGAAGAGGGAAAAAAACAAGAAAAAAGAATAACAACCCTCATATAGAATCAGCAATGCCCTAATGCCAGAATGCCTCAACTGCTCAAATCTGAACACAGTCAACAGTAACACTTTCATAATTAAACAATGGGCTATCATATCGGTACTTGTGAGACGGAAGTAAGGCCTCGCACTAGACCAGAAACGAAGAATCCCAAGTAAACAAATTGTAATACAACTTACTTTTAAATACTACTACAGTACTACCCAATAATCCCTAGAAGCCGCTACTCCAGTATTCTTGCAGTTGTGTCCCACAACAGTCCCAATATTCAAGAAAACTCGACCTTTAGTTTGCACGTGACAGAAATTCAAATTCCAACACTTGGATGAATCTTGACTAACAAAACTTCAAGATGTAAGATAAACATGGGTGCGCTTTTGGCTCATAGCTGTCAGTGAAAATAGATACTCAAATATTCGACTTAAAGTACCTATAACTTAGGGTCATCTGCAAATTTCTTGGGGACATGATCACCATGCCACTTGCTCAAATTGTCGTCAAGTTGAAACAAGTTTGACTTGACAGAGTTCATTGATAATCTCATTAATTTTTTTGGACCATCATGATTCTTGCTTTACTTTCCCCAGTTTCTCTACTACAGACATAGAGGTTAGATCGGTGTTACACTTGGCAGGAGATTAGACTTTTGGTTGCTATGAAGGCTCCAATGAAGAAATATTTTCCCCATCCAAGCATGCATAGTAATTGTAACCCAAGGATGATATGCAATACGAGCAACCATCCACACCCAGTCTATGAAAATTGTAATTCAATATCCTATCTTGTTAAACTCTGCTCGCTTGAAAAGGTACGTCTACAAATCAAACTTCACTTGGCACTTTCAGCACCATAGACACCCAGTCCACACTTGCAGGACTATTGGTAAGCTACAAGCGAGTTCCAACCTTTGTGTTGTCAGTGAACTGATCTTTCTTTTTTTTAGAAAGCAACAAAGTTCTAAAACAAACAAGTTTTCGATCACTCAACAGAGACCTCCATGTACAAATAAGGATAATTCTGTTCTAGCTACTTTGGCCATTTGTGTCAAGACTCAAGATAGCACTCCCTTCGATCTTCAATAAGCATCCACTATGAATATGCGAAATGTTTTAGGAGGATTGTTTGACTGAAATGAAAAAATTGAACTAGGTCATAGTTGTATTTGTATAAGGCCCCAGTGCAGCCTCCTCTCACATGAGGTGATCGCCTCGATAGCCATTGACAACTATAGCGGTGGTTACAATTGATTCTGTACGAGGCTCAAAGGTAACTTGTGGATGTAAATCTTTTCTCCAATTTCCCATTAACAAAAGTGAAGCTTGCTTTAGATCATCCCCATAAAAATAGTGGACATTTGTTTAAAGTTGTACAGAATATTAATTATAGGCTCCAAGTATAGGTAAAATTAAATAATTCTCACATTGAACCAAATGATGACAAATAATTCATGTAACCGACCCTAAGTAGACCACAACATGTAGTGAGCCTGATCAAATAGGCATGAAGCAACTACTGCATCACGTCCCTTAACACCCCACATCCCTCTTTGTAATACACTCTTTATCAACACTCAACCCGATGATACCTCTCATTCTTGTGCTGATCAGCAGGGCATCACAAAACTTGCAAGATGAATTCATAAATTGAGTTATATATGTATATAAGATGTATAAATCAAATCACTCGAGCATAATAACCTAATTGAATACCCACCAGCATTATGTCCAATGCGTATATGCAGATAAGAATACGAGTAATTGATTATAATGAAATCGGATATGTCTGGCATAAAATACCTCCATAACAACAATTCATTCTCCAATCTTGAGAATGACCGAAATTTGGATAGGGCGAATCAGAGGAAAATTCAACCCACATCATTTAGTCACATGTTCTTCAATCAAGACATACTAGGATGATCAACGAACCGACTATAGCTTACTTAATCAAACAAGAAGATGAGAAAATCATCTGTAAAGCAATCTCTCAATCAACTAATATGCAATAAGAGCCTAAAATGCGTGTGTATTCACATTATACTAACTCCAAGTTGTCACATTCCTGACTTCCATATATCAGTAAGAATACAGTTATTAGCAAAACAAGAAATAAAATATCAGCAGCATTAAGCAAAGTACCTAAAATTTCACTCACTCAAAGTCCAACCCTGCACTGCCTCGACCCTCTCAGCAAAGATCCACCACCATTATTACCCGAAACCCCGACAAGCAAATCTGCGCAATAAACCTTCAAAAACCTCCTCCTCGCCCGCCAAGCCCCCGCCTTGAACCTAATCCTAGCCACCATTGTCACAACAAACTCAACACCCCCACCCGCCCTATCCGAATTAATCCTCTCCACATATCTTTGCGCCAAATACGTCGACGATGCAGCAAATGTCGCCCGAATACTCGTCTCATTTCGGGTCCCCTGAGAGAACGGCGGCACCGTGGTTTCGGCCAATGACTCCGACTTGTAATACATGAAAGCCCCGATATCGTCGTAAACCAGGGTTATTTTTTTATTAGGGTTCCGGACCGTGAACCGGACGTCCCAGTTACCGGTGACCATGGAAGAATTGGAGACGTTGAAGTTGGTGAGAGTGACCGAGTCGACTCGGAACTCGGGGACCTGGGGGCGGAGGATGAGCCAGACGATGAACACGATTGTGCCGGTTATGATGATGGAGGCGATTAGGACGGCGAAGATTCGGCGGGCGAAAGTGGTGCGTTGGGCAGCGTAGGGGTCGGCGTAGTAGGGGTTAGTGTTGGCGTAGTAGGAGCCCTGTGGCGGCGGTGCTGCGTAAGGGTAGGCGGTGCCGGCGGTAGGGTAGTTGTTGGGAAGACCGCTGGCGGCAGGGTAGCCGGTAACGGGCGGTCTAGATTGATCGGACATTTTTCGGCAGAGTGAAAAGTAGGATTACACCTTTTTTAAAATTATTCTTTGAGTTTTCATAGTGGAGATCGATCGAGGAGGTGTAAGTTGGGAATCTACGCGGAGTCGGCAAATTATACCGTGCGCCTAGCCTGATGGACGTGCTCAAATGTACATAAATATAATAAATTATATCATATAAAATATATATAATAATTATGTAAATAATCTATCTTATAATTTAGAGCGTGGGCCCAGGCCAAATGAATAGTATGAATAGTATCTTCAAATGATTGGAAAGAGAGTGTTTGAGTGTATTGAGAAGAGAGTGTTTGAGTGTATTGAGATTAAGATTGGGAAAAAGTGAGTGTATGTTAAAAAAATCTATATTAAAATTATTATATTTTATGTATATTTTTTTTATTTGACTTAATTAATTATAGTTTATGTTAAAAAAAATTATCACTTTTAAATATTATCGTGTTTGGGAATACGAACTACTTGCGATTAAATATTTTGATACCTCATGTCCGAGCCGTGCCCTCGGGCACGGACATTTACTAGTAATAGTATAATTTATGTGTATTTTATATCATATTATTTTATTATATTTATGTACATTTGAACGCACTTAACAGATCGGGTACCAACTGCGCGGAGTCGGCAACAAAAGAGTGAAAAGTCTAGGAGGGGTCCGGAGTCAAATGTTTGGGAAAACTACTTTCTAGTCCCCTTGACTTTACTTGGAGCTATTTTTAGTCACCCCTCTTTGAAAAAAATACTTCCTTTCCTACCATTAATTTTTCTTTTTATTATACTTTACATATATTTTAACAAATTCATATACATCTTTATATCATATTTAGATTATGTTATATTATCAATAATAAAATATCAATGTTACTTTTAAAAATACAACTATTACTTTGAAAACAAAATATTAGAGCAAAGGAAAATAAATTTTTATTATTGATGAGGAATCCACCGAATAATTGCTTATTGGATTTCTTATATTTTTTTTTCTTATTTTGATTGCAATTCCAATCAATTGCCAGCTAAACTAATGGGCTTCCTGTCATTTTGTTGAAAATATGGTAATTGCCTGTTTTTAGGGTTCTTGAAAATCATATTGGCATCAATTGGACAGATTCATCAAGAAAAACGTGTTATAAACGTGTTATAATGCACACAATTTGACAGAAGATCTGAACTTTCTAGTGCACTAAAAGTTGAAACTTTGGTGTGAATGAAAAAAGAGCATTAAATGTAAAAATTTAACCTACTGAATGTAACATTGCATTGGTCCGATTTTTACTATTAAGTATAAAATGAGATGTTATATTTTACTTCAGTTCATATGTTATAATATCTTAGACAGTCGGATGTTATAATGCCTAGAAGCAATTTTACAGATAGTAGCCTATTTTCATCCGCACTGTGATTCTAGGCTTTTAGCACACTTCCATCTTCACACGCAAAGCATATTTCCGAGCCCCATGAAACACGAGAATGCGGTCAGCTTTGCCATTGATTTATTATAATCATGTATCCTTTGTGTCACTTGTAGGAAATTCCCCTCCTTTTTGTTCCCTCACTATGGCCAAAGTTTCAATAAGAAAATACGAGCCCACTCCACTCTACGCCAACTTCCGCATGACTATGAGTGAGCCTCGCAACCATTTCATAGGCATCGATTGGTCTCTTGGTTGGGTCGTTCATTTTTATAGCACACTGTGATCAGGAGCCACTACTACTTTGGCAGCAAGGGAGGGGTTCGCAAGGCTAAACGAGGGGATCCCAAAGTAGGTGCATATGTAACCATAACAGAAGTTATCATCACTTTCCACGAGGATCGTTGATAGGAGAAAGGCGTGCATACTTTATTACTTTTAATCCAATTATTGGAAAGTATCACCATTGTTGAAGTACTCCAAGTGGTACCGAGTCTTCTTTTTGGATTGTTCCCCCCCCATCATGTAAAGGAACAAAGTCACGGATTCTGCTCATCTCTTTCTCAGGCACGTATCCACACATGGAATTCATACCCTCAGAAGATGCATCATCGATTCGTCGTGATTTAACTTATAACTTATAACTTAGGGTAATATTGAGTAATATGATCCTGTTCACAATATGAATATGAGACGATGTGAGTGATATGAGTTTATAAATTAAAATACTAAATTGCCCCCATGACATAAAAATTTTGAATGTGATGTGAACAGAGAGAATGTGAGAAGAAAATTGAGGAAAAAGGAGAGAGAATGTGGTGTTAAATGTTTGAATGAATTTGTGATACTGTATAGGTAAAGAAATAATAGATTGAAAGTGTTTGACATTAATATATGATATTGGATGATATTTGGATATGTTATTGAAGATATATGTGATATTATGATGTAAATGATATTATCATGTAAGGAAATGTTGAATTAGTGATCCGATCCTTAGTCACAAGAATGAAATAGACACAATGACAAAGAACAAAGATTGCAAAGCCATCACCAGTTAGAAGACCTCTCCTTGGGAAACTGGTGATTCCATCCTAGAGTAAAGATGACAGGTAGGATTGCTTTTGTCCAAAAGGCCATTGGCACCCGCAACTAGAAGAAACTAGCCAACCAACCTCCATTGCTGACGGTAGTCTCTTTTCATAGCCCCATTTTTATATGTTGTCCAACTACAGAAAGACTTGTGGGACAGAAAACCACCTCTAGCATTATCACAATGCAGATCTTAACAGGCAGTCTTCATTACATCTCAGTATAGAAGGCACAACTGCACAAGAAATGGACAACAATACTGAACAACTTCCGATCAAGTACATCTAAGTTGGACAAGAAATACTATCCACGAATGTAACAAAAAATTCACAACCCAGTTAGTTCATCACTGGACATGGAACTCGCACGTCAAAGTATAATAGCATACATAACACATATTAGCTCAAGCTGAGTAAAGAAAATCAGATACTAGCACATATACTGTAACTCTACGAAAGTAAGACCCGCAAAATGCTTAATAGTAGTGACTAGGTTCACAATCTAACATGTATGGACACCAAAAACAAGTACATGACCGACTCAAAGTCAAGAAAGTAGGGAGGCCTCGAGTGACATTTAGATGGTGAGGAGAGAGATTCATGACACTTGAATATTACAACTAAACATAAGAACAAACTATCAAGCCCTCTGCCAATACCTTCGCTTCATGAAGATAAGTCGGTCTGCCTATAAGCTTGTGGTGGTGGCAACAACTACTTGGTGATATTTCAAGTCCATGAATCACCGTGTGACAGCCATGACACCATTCAGAATTCGTCATATCCGATTTCATCATAACCAAGTATATGAAAATGATAGCTGTTTTTTGCTAGTTTACTTGTTTAATAGACCCTTCTTTCCAATGCATATGCTCATAGAGATGACCAGTTGGCTTATATCACTAAGCATTGCACGATCCCCAAGGTTTCACATTTGTGACCACCTAAAGATTAGTAATTTTTATATCCTAACTCAAGGGGAGTATTATAAGTATATGTAAATGTTGTTGTAGACATAGCCAAAATATAGCTTCAAATGAGGAATTTGACTAAAAGAATAGCACTTCTAAACATAACACACAATCATAGTCGACATCGGTGGCCAATACTTCAACAGAGCATCGCAGGAAGCCCCTTTTCTCCTCATTCGTCCATGATGCATGTGCGACGATACTGTCAAAAAGAAAGGAGAAAAGAAAAGCCAACGAACATCTTGGGTATCAACAATCCACACTTGATCTATGCCCGTTAACACACAGGCTTTCCAGAATGACCTTATGCTAGAGGTCTGGTACTTAAATGTGCCGGATAGAACATGTCGATAAAGACAATTTGTGCATTGACCAACTGCAGTGTAATGATGTGAGTCTGTAATGCATAACCATATAACAAGAGGTAGTACTCCGGATTATAAGAAATCAGATGTAGAAGAAATTATAATGATAATCAACCAAGTCATGAATCCAAAATTAATGAATTCGACAGATTCTATTTCTAGTGGTACCCAACTCGATGCACGAGGCCCTGTCACTTAGTCTAGAATAACAAGTTAATGAGGTGTGCCGATGGGTCACTCAAATCTTACTATTTGGTTAATACATAATACTCCCTCTGTTCCACAATAGAATACTTTTTAGAAGTTAAAAACTGTTCCACAATAGATGATCTTCTACACATTTATGTTACATTTTTCCAGATTTGTGCTCGTAACCATCCTTATTTCCTTCTTGACTCTCTCTATTTCGAAAGATGAAGGGTCAGTTTGAAGGATAAAAATAGAAAATTAAGAAATATTTAATGCATTTCTTTGTTAAAGACTTAAAGTGATCAAGTCTAAAAGGTCTTTTATTATACAACGGAGGGAGTAATACTTTCTACTTCAACCGGCTCCACTTAACATGAGTGACAAGAGGAAAAAGATAAGTAGTATAATCTTGTAAAGGAGAGGATATCAATACTTTTGATTCTTCCAACACAAAGGACACCAAGGAGACATCAAACACAATTTTTTGGTGGTCAAATTGAACATTCTATCAACGACTTATAGAACTATGAATATTCATCCAAGCGGCAAGTTGATCAAACCTAATTCCAACTTTAAAACTTTGTTTCAGGTCAAGTGGATAGTGTGTAGGTTCCAACATCATCAATTCCTTGTGCAAGTACTCGAAGAACCAAAAACGAAAATGGTAATTAACACACATGGAGCCTCAAACAAGAAGAAATGCTCCTGCAGCACACAGAGATTAGAAGGCAGTGTAGGTACCAAGGAAACCTGTAGTGCACAATTGAATTGTGAATGAACAAAAATTAGTCACATACAGAATACTAAAACTGCTAACTGGAGCAGGAGAGATATGATGACAACTCGCATAAACTCTAGGATGATTTACCTTCCAAAAATAAATGTGGATAAATCTCGGCAGGCTGATGAGATCATGAGACAAAGTATTTATAATCCTGGTTAGAATCTTTTAAAAAAAATTAAACAGCTTTTTTACAGCTCCAAGTGCAATATATGCACAAAGCTAAAAGAAAGGAAGAGACTAGACTCGAAGACTTCATATTAATTTCAACAGGAATGGTGAAGAAAAAAACAGCATGTTATTCTCTTTAGTAGATTTGTAAACATGGATTGAGTTAATAATCAATCAGACATTAAAAACCTCGATGAGGACAGAGGTCCAGCTTAAAATCTTAATCTGGAAACTAGTAGCATTTTGGAAAAACATCGAGAAGGAACTTTGAAACTAAATACCCGTTTAGTCCATACCTGCAAAGTTATGAAACTGAATTTTGAAACTCTTTGTTCATATGTGTGTGTGTGTGTGGAGTAAGTCACCAACAAATGATGAAAACCTTGCATTCCGAATTGTTTGATTCCCAATAGTGTCTGTTGAATGAACGCCCCTAACAATACTTTCATAGGCTTTTTCACCCATAGACATCACAAAGTAAAATAGGTTGAACTTCTGTAACATATGCTATTTGGATTCTCAGTCCTTTTGCGGGTGGTAATGGATGTAGGGTTGATCCTTCGTATGAATCGTAATTCATCAAAAGCACAATCACCACAAAACACAAAACAGATAACCATCTACATAAAGGCAATCCTTCACCACCTAAACGCCATCAGTTAACCGGTCCAATAAGCCCATTTTCTCAATCAGTCACTGTCACTGGCTCCTTTCAAGTTTCAATATTACAGCTTAAGCACCAAATGACACTACCATAGACTTGCATCATAATAACATTCTGTATAAAACTAAATAAATTGAAAAATATGGCTATGAATTACGATGAACAGCAGTGAGATCTAATGGACAAAAGACAGTTTGTCAAAGGCGGCAATCACAAGACACCTAAGGTGGAAGCATGATTTACTGAAAACAGAAGAGCCCCTAATTGACAAGGGCTAGGACTTAGAAAATTAAGTGCGAACTTACACTAAAGCATCTTAAACATTCAAAATCACCAATTAGTCTTATCGAAGTACCCAATCAGTTCCATTCAAGGAGTTATAATTTCCTTTTCAAAATGTTCCATCCAAAGATTAGCACTTGAAAACCTAGGCATACAGTTTTCCAGTCTTTCCGTTAATTACTAAGCTTTACCCCTCATATACCACAGAAGCAGATGTGCTAGGTGTAACTTTTATTGTTGCCTTCCCTAACCCACATATATGAAAAGAATACTTTTTCTAGGAGTAGCTTCTACTGTTGGCCTTTCTTAACCCTCATATATGGAAAGAGTAAAATTTTTGGACGTAACTTCTACTATTGGCCTCTCCTTTTGAGAAGCGTTCGCAGAGAAGCCAAAGTCATGGAAAAATGAAAACTCCATTTAAGTGCGGTTCATACAAGTCTTCTGGAAATACCAAAAATAGGTTAGTTCAGGTCCAATCTCAAATGGTTGTAAAAGGCAAATGACCTTTCCACGTAACAGATGAAACCGTTCCAGGTTCATTTACAGAATGAATCTCGAGAGACAAAATTGCGACACATATACAACCCAAACCCTCCATAGCCAAAGAGAATATTCCGCCAACTAATTCATCTCAAATACCCCAGTTCCTTGAAATTTTGGTATATAATTGTGCATAGCTCGTAAACTCAATGTAAGGCTAACAGCACAGTTTCTGTAAACAAGAAAACGATGACAATCACTATTAAGCCAAGTGCCACAATCCCACACAGAATCAAATTAAGATCATAAAGAACTTATCCAAAATTCCCATTGAAGTAAAAACAGAGTGTGATAAGCTAAGCATAGCATAAATCTGAACACTTTTTTTTTTCTTTTCAGAAAAGCACTAGATAATACACAGGAACCGAAAATTAGCAGAAGTTAAAACAGCCACCAACCGTTTGATAAATTGACAAACTGGAAAACATTCATCATTCATTTATCCATCACTTATCTTTAGTCGACACGCCGTACTTCTCCTGCAACTTAGTAAGCTCCTCCTCCTTCTTCTTCTGATCGAACTTCTTGCTCATCTTAGCTTGCTGGTAATAGAGCACGATCAAGTAGCGGTTGGCAACGTTAAAACCCGAAAGGTGGTCGACGGCCGTCTTGGCGTCGTAGATGTCCTCGTAGACAACGAAGGCGGTGCCACGGGTGTCCTTGTTGTTGCCGATGCGGATTTGGCGTATGGCGCCGTACTTGCCGAAGATGTCGTACATCTCCTCGCTTGTTATGTTGAATGGCAGGTTGCGGACGTAGAGGACCCGGTTGACCTCCGGCGGCAATCGAGTGTTTCCTTTACGCAAGGTGAGGGACGCCATGGTTGAGGTGTTTTGGGGGTTTGATTTAGATTTTGATTGCGGAGGGTTTTGGGAGGGGGAGTTGGACTTGGGGGCCTTTTGTTTTGTTTGGTGAATGGAATTGGGAAAACCGAGTCGGAAAAGAATTGTGTCTATTTCACATCGGACCGACTTTATGTATTTTTACAATTTACTCCCTCCGTCGCTAATATAAATTTATGCATACTTATTAATGAATAATATATATTGATAAAATTTATTTTTATTAAATAATATCACTTTATTAATAATAAAAGAAGTAAATATAATTAATAATTATGAATAATTGAAAATATAGGTGGGTAAATTAAGAAAATATGGATAAAAAGGCTTTAAATTTTAAAAAAATCAACTATTATTAAATAAATTTTAATTTCTAAAAGATTATTTATTACGAGACGAAGGGAGTATAAAAGGGATTAGCTAATATCCTATGTAGGAGGTTAGCAATGTTTTTGTATTTTTTAAAAATATATATTTTGTATTTTTAATATTTATTCAAATGAGTAAAAATGTTAAAACCGTATATGAAAAATATGCTTATAATTAAGTACTCTCTTCATTTCATAGTTGATCCGTTAGAAATAAGAATTTGTTTTAAGATAGTTGATGCTTTATATATTTTTACTATACTTTTTTTAAATTATCTCTTTGTCTCAATTCAAAATTAAGGAGTAATTAATATCTCAAAGTTAATGAGAGGAGAATTTGAAAAGATTGATGTGTAAAGAAATGGTGAAAATAAAAAAATTAGGAGATATTTAATGCATTCCTTGATTACTTTAATCAAACTTTAAAAATCAACTATTGTGAAACGGAGAAAGTGTCATCTCAATTATTGCTCTAATTAATGTTTCAATCATAGCATATTTACTTTTTACATGTATTAAATGCATAAAATAGTTTTAAAATATATAATTTGACACGTTTATCCCTTCAAATAAATATTAAAAATTAAAAAAAATAAGGATATTTTTAAAAAATAAATATAAAATATTATTATCCTCCTACAACCAGTGAGGGTATTAGCTATCCTTTTATAAAATCCTAGGAGCAAAATTTAAATAAATTCGTTAAAAATTGGACGATAATTACACTCAATGCCCCTTTTTATACTATCTCCCCCAAAAGATCCTTATATTTGAACTTTTTTTTCAATCAGTTAAAGTCAATATTGTTAATGATTTAACATATACTTATTATATATCAGACCCTAAAGATTCAATCATCAAAGTATTATTAAATAAAACTAAATATATATTTTTATAATTTTATAATAGTAACCACAATTATGAATATTTTGTTAAAGTTGAACCTAATTGATTAAAAAAAAAAGGAAACTTAATTGATAAAACATATAATCAATAAAAAGATCTTTTTGGAATGGAGGAAGCGGTACAATTTCAATGTTGTTAAATTAAAAGTACGATGGCATGATATTCTATAGTACAAAGGCAAATTGACACTTTCCCCATTCCTTGATCAAGTTTTCCAGTAATATGATACATATACGCAAATCAGTTTTACAAGGAACAATTATACAACAAGGGCAAGAACAAGGCTAGCTGCTGTGTAACCAAATGCATGCATAATACTTCCCAGTGAACCAGCAGTCAGTCTGCAATGGAACTCCAGTGGCCTCCACTCAGTGGGGGGGCTGTGTAAGAAAAGGCTTGAAGGTCAACAGCAGCCCTACGAACATAATTAGGTTCAAAGCGAAAAACACCATTTGATCCCCTGTTCCAGAAGTGTCAAAAAATATTCATTTTTCATGACGGAAAGGAACAGAACAGCCAAGAAATTTTATTGAATGAGGGAGCAATAATACAGAATGCAACCATCAGATATGTTTTCCCGCCTCAGGAGAGGACAGGAAGAGAGAAAATATAGAAATAGTCTGCAGTGGCATGCAACTCTATGCAACTCAGCCTTAGTCCCAATCATTTGGGGTTGGCTACATCAACACTGTGCAAGACAGAACCAAATGGTGGAAAATCTATAGCTTCATAAAGGATGAGTTGCATCAGTTAATCATGATAAGTGTGTGAAGCTACTTCATGTGATACGAGTAGTTCAATTTGAGTACTGGAGCCTGGAATCCCCACCTTTTGAACTTGTGCTGATTGCTGAAGATGAGAAATCCGAGGGACAGATATGAAGAAGATATGTAATAGCAATTGAATAATGTTTGTAATATACTCCCTCCGTCCCCAAATATTAGTCACATCCGACTTTCATTCAATTTAAGGTAACCAAATCACAAAACCGATTTGCAAGTGTCTGGGAAGAGGAACTGATGAGGGTGGCTCGAGCAAAGATGCCAAAACCACCCTCTCCACTGTCATCGCTGGTGTTTTTGTAAACATTGTCTTCTTCATTAAAATCATTTGTTCGTAATCTCTCTCTCTCTCAATCAACTTGGGAATCGGTTATAGGTAACAGATTGTATGTTGTGTTTGCTACACTTATTCATATCTGTTCTCCTACCAATGGTTGATCTGATTCTATAGGAAAATGATCAGCTACAAACCATAAATATTTATATATATAGGAAAATGATCAACTACAAACCATAAATATCGTACAAACGTGCGAACCAGTTGTATCTTAGTACATTTTTGTTGTATCTTCGTTAATTTTGTTGTATCATAATTTTTTTTTTTTGTATCTTAGTAAGACCCCGTTGTATTTTATTACGTTTTTGTTGTATCTTCGCATCTTAGTTAGTTTGTTGTATATTTACGAACATGTTGTATCTTAGTATATT
>JAOTQG010054517.1:0-14600 GCA_025631175.1 Iris virginica
ACATTGTTTGAAAAATAAAACAAAAACACAAGTTTTTTAAACACAAGTTTTCTCTCTCTACCTATTATTTTTACATATCTCTATATCACCTTTATATCCTATCAAACATCACATTAAATCACAACTATCATCCTCTCTCTCTTTCTCTGTCCATCACTATTATGTAATTTTTTCAAATTTAAAGGGCAAAAGTGTAAAACTCTTACAAAACCAAAACCAACACAAAACAAACACAAAACATAAACAAAAATAAAACATATTAAAAAACTTCACGTCCAAACGCACCCAAAATCAATCGTAAAATTTACATCGCTATATTGTAGATTTGTACTAGTAATGCATAAAATTTTGCAAATGCATAGAGTTTCATTCTCGGGTATTCACTTTTCTAATTTTGATTAAAAAAAGTTATTGTTAGAAACGAGAAAGTAGTAGGGTAATAATTACAGAGTATTTAATTTAATTTAATTTAATTTAAAAGGATATTATTAGCAAAAAGAAAAAAAAAAGCAAAAAAGGAGAGCAAAAAGTGGGGAAAGACTTGTAATGAAAGCCACAACACAACCAAAATTCACTACTCCCCATAACCAATCAACTAACCCCAAAATCTCTCTCTCTCTCTCTCACTATACATTTTCTTTCCCTCTCTCCTCCAACTCTACGATTTCACCATTTTTGATTTGATTTGACAGTTGATCTTCGATCGTTTGAACAATTTACCGTGGAGGATTAATCACCGAGAGGAACGTCGTTTGAATTGAAATCAAAATCGGAATCATGTCGTGTTCGTCGTCGTCGGCGTCGGAAGACGAGGACGAGGGAATCGACTCGTACAGGAAAGGGGGATACCACGCGGTACGCGTCGGCGACACGTTCGCCGCCGGTCGGTATGTGACTCAACGGAAGCTCGGCTGGGGCCAGTTCTCCACCGTCTGGCTAGCTTACGACACTAGCACTTCCGTACGGTTTTCTTTTTCCCTCTCACTCTCTGATCCGTCGCTTTCAGTGTATGATCATTTGAATTTTAGTATTGATCGAGATTTGTGTTATGAGCTGAAATTATTTTGTGTTACGGATCAAATCATGATTAATGATCGCGAAATCTTTTTATTTTACTTTGAGCTATACCCTAATGTGATTGTTTAGAGACATTTTGAGCTGATCGTAATCACTGGTGATGACGTGGCAGGCTGGGGAAGAATTCGAGAGTTAACAGTTGGATCTACAATATACCGTTACGGAATATAGATCACCATTTACTCGAGTGTTATTGATCAAAATTGTGTTAAGCTAAAAAAAAATGATTATTTTAGGTGGAATAATTGTGATTTACTGTGTACTGATCAAATTACAATTAAAGATCACAAAAGTTTGTATTGTACTTTTAGCTACAAATATATACTCTATATGTGTTGTTTAGGTGTTTTTCAGTTATTGATAGGACTTTTTGAGCTGATCGTAATCGCTGGTGAAGGCATGGAAAGCTGTAGAAGAATCGAAAATTAATTGTTGTCTCTACGACATACTGTTAGGGGATGTAGATCACCGTTTTCTCGAGTCTATCGATCGAATTTGTGTTAAGCCAATTGCTCATTAATTAATGCCTTATGTATTTGCATCTAGTAGGATTGAGTCTCAGCTTCAGTAATGATTAGTGATCTACAATTCTCTGATTAGTGATCTACATGCTATTTATTTATCTCTTAGCTTCCGAATAGGTACGTGTTCGCTTAGATAGCTGGCTGGTAACGTTTGTTGTATGATGCTATGAATGCAAAGATGATCGAGATGTATGCTTTCTTAGTAATGGTTAGGGATTGATTATGTTTTATATCGTAACTTCTTATGATGTGATTGCATAGATCTTTACCAGTTCCTGATACTGATAGGTTCTATCCATGTTCATGGATCAACTCATGATTTATTAGTAGTGATGGTTAGGGATTGACTACACTATATATTTGACTGGTAGCTCGGGAATAGCAATGTGATTGCTTAGGTTTTTAACAGTTATTGCGTTATTGGAAGGAACTATGAGCTGAGCATGATATGTTGGAAGATGCAACAGATTGTGGAGGTTTAGAAAATAGACAGTTGGATGATGGATCTATGGCATTCAATTAAGGAATATAGAAAACATTATTGGCAGTTACTGTTAGTATTTGTTTATTGACTATTTATATATTTAACAGTTAGCTCCCAGATAGATATGTGATTGCTTAGGAAGTAACCAGTTAGTGTAGGAACAATTAAACTGAACATCACGCTGAAAGACAGCAGGTTGGAGGAGAACTCGAGAAATGACAGATGGTTCTTTAAGATAATTGATAGGGAAAATAAATATTTTTTTATTGAGTGTTAGTATGTGGACACATCCTATTTATATATTTGGGGAACATCCTATGATTCTATGTTATTTATGGAATGCTGATTACAATCTTCTGAGCTGAGATTCTTGCAGTACTTATGTAGTTGAGATCAATGTTTATATTTTGAAGTTTTTTCATCCAACGTTGTAAATTTTCAAATAATATAACAATAAATGTGCATCATTTTTTATTAGTGTAATTCTACTGAAAATGTGTATATTTCGATTAGACAGCTAGAATATGGACTTTCAGAAAAATTATATGTAGGCATGATAGGGATGTATATATGTAGGCATGATAGGGATGTAGAGAGTAATCTGAATGTTATGCGAAGATATGGTGTGAAGAGAGGTTGTGTTTAAATATTCTCATCTGCAGTTGCTCATTCATTAGTACATGGGTGCTCGTATGGCAGAGGCTCTAGTCAGGTTCAAGTTCAACCAAGTTCAGGCTATGGAGCTGGAGCACCTCAATCCTGTGTTTGCTTAAATTATGCTCAGCCCATAAATGACTCAACGCAGGTTGAAGCCTGGCTTAGCATGTAAATTTATTATTCTGTTTAGACAAGCTTTATTTGAGTATCACTTTATAGGCCATATACTCACGAGTCATCGATACTCATCGGAGTAAAAGTTGCACATAATATGAAGTAATACACTTGACACTAAAAATGGATGAAAGCAGTTCAAGAACTCCACAAGTACTACTTTGATCTTAAATAAAGTTTCACTATTCCTATTTGGGATGATCTAGAAAAAAAATGATTTTCCTTTTGAGAAATTGAAGGATGATTTACATCCAGAAGTTCCCTATGGACCCTACACATAATTTAATTGTCTCCAATAGTTCGATATTTTAGATAGAGTCAATTGCAACTTTATGCCAATTCACAGTGGCTTTTATTTAAGACTGGAGGAATAATAAGCAACTAAATTGGATCTAACCCTGAGTTTAGGTTTGGGTTAATAGTTTGAGCCAGACTTGTATAACTTACTTTCCTAGTCTTGAGAAGGCTTCCCATTCTGTAATTTACAGAGTAATCCCATGTGGTAGTTGACTCGTTGCTCGTACATAGCGTGGCAGCAGTGGAGGTCTTTGATTGATTGGGCTGAAAGAGCGAGTCTAAGGTGCTGCAGTCTTTGTTGTAACTCGTACTTTAACGAAGGTTGTCCAGAGTTTTTGTATAAAAAACCCTAGTTTACAATATTTGGTGAAAATTTTCATGAATAATGATGGAAAAGAGCCTCAGTACTATTTTTGAATTGGGACATTTGGAGGTATTGGTATGCTTATGATTGATGACATCATGGCCTTGATGTTCTTCTGGGAGGGGGTGGACTTTTCTTATCTTCCACAACTATTAGCACATGGCTATCCATTTCTTCTCGCACGTCCTTATACCATTGGATTTAATTGATTTGGCCAGTGAATGTGATTTGATTCCATGTGTTCTGATACCAATTATTGTGCATGTTACATCAGCTATATATTTATCAACAAATACTAGAATCTTCCTCTGCTCTATGTTGCTTTGAATGAAGTCCCTTACGATGGCATAAATCATCTTCTCTGTCTCATATATTACAACTGTATGCCTATACATATATATGCTTACTTTTTTGTTGCTGTGCTTTTATCCTATTGTAGGACTATGTTGCACTTAAGATTCAGAAAAGTGCTCCCCAGTTTGCTCAATCTGCCCTCCATGAAATAGAAGTCCTTTCTGCTATTGCTGATGGTGACCCCTCAAATAGCAAGTGCGTTGTACGGCTAATTGACCACTTCAAGCATACAGGTCCAAATGGACAGCATTTGTGCATGGTTCTTGAATTCCTTGGTGATAGCATACTTCGACTGATCAAATACAACCGTTACAAAGGCCTTGATTTGAATAGAGTAAGGGAGATATGCAAATGCATATTGACTGGTCTAGATTATTTACACCGAGAACTTGGCATCTTACACACAGACCTTAAACCTGAAAATATTCTTCTTCTTTCCACCATTAATCCATCAAAAGACCCTATTAGGACAGGAACGGCTCCCATTCTTGAAAGGCCCGAGGGGAATCTGAATGGTGGAGTTGTCAGCAATATTGAGAAGAAGTTAAAGCAGAGGGCCAGGAGGGCAGTGGCTAATATATCAAGTAGACGAGCTTCAATGGGAGGGATGGGACCAACTCCAAAGCCTGAAAGATGCCTGGACGGCATTGATGTTAGGTGTAAGGTTGTGGATTTTGGAAATGCATGTTGGGCAGATAAACAGTTTGCAGAAGAGATCCAAACAAGACAGTATAGGGCTCCAGAGGTTATACTACAGTCGGGTTACTCTTCTTCCGTTGATATGTGGTCATTTGGTTGCACTGCCTTTGAGCTTGCTACTGGTGAGATGATGTTCACTCCGAAGACTGGACAAGGTTTCAGCGAGGATGAGGTAATGTATTTCCTTTTATTTTCTGTTATATGCATTTTGGGCCAGATCAATGTAAACATACGTGAGGCCAAAGATGCACCTGGACTTGATAAAATTTTTACTTTCTGATGTGAGGAAATTTGAGTCTCATCTGACCCTTGAACAAAATTATTATGACAGAACATACTACTGTCTCTATTCTCTAATAGTGTCATTCCACTACGATGTGTGTTGTCTGCAAGAGGAGTATTTACTTTTCAGCAGGGACATGGGGAGTAAAATCTCCTTCTCTCTCTCTCCCCGCCTCCCTCTCTCTCCTACTATTAATTAACTAATTGCGTATTTGGGAGTAATTATTATTTTATCCACCATAAGTGTACCAACTTGATTCAGCTAGGGTTGGTCTGAATCTCATCAAGTGTGTTTGAAGAATAATGATGTAGGCTTCTGCTAAATAGCATGTTTATATAGCTGGACATAGTTTTGTTCACAACTCATATACTCCACCCGCTCCAAAATAAGTGATCCAATTGACTTGCACATAATTTTAGGAAAACAGTTGACTATATAAATGTGTGGTTTAAGAAGGGTTTGTTTGTGGGTCCAAAAAAAGTTTGTGGCTTTAACTGAAATTCGGGCATCGAAAGAGGAAAGATTCTTTAGAGGACACTTATTTTGGAAAATCTCAAAAAGGAATAACCGACTTATTTTGAAAAGGAGGGAGTAGTACTAATATTAGGTATATAATTAAGATGCTATTCCATACGTCTCAAAATCAACTTCTAGTTATAGTTTCTCATGGAAATTTAGGAAATTGACTTATAAGCAATTTTAGTCAGGCATGCATAAATACTATTTAGTGTTCATATTATTTATATCATCGCTACTTTGCTAGTGCCCAGTCGGATAAAGGACACGATGGTTGATACAGTTGACTTTAGTAAATTCATTGTAAAATGTCCATGTTTTTGGGACAGATTAAATTTCATGTCTTTCACGGATGTTGTTTGATTGGATGCAGGATCACCTTGCTCTAATGATGGAACTCCTTGGAAAGATGCCTCGCAAGGTAAGCTGTTGTTACAACCTACTTTGGGCCTCACCTAGAAGTATGTGTGATTCTCATTACTAAAGTGAGATATTTGGGTCAAACAGATAGCCATTGGAGGACTTCGATCCAAAGATTACTTCGATAGACACGGGGATCTAAAGAGGATCCGTAGGCTCAAATACTGGTCACTTGATCAGTTTCTGGTTGAGAAGTACAAATTTTCTGAAACTGATGCTCGCAAGTTTGCAGATTTTTTGACTCCAATTCTTGATTTTGCCCCTGAGAAGCGACCCACCGCTCAGCAGTGTTTGCAACACCCTTGGCTCAGCGCCGAGAATCTGACCCACGATGATGTACAGAGTGAATCGAGTGTTGAAAAGGTGAATGTTGGGATGAGCAACCTTCAGATTAAGGTGGGCAAGTGAAGAGGGGATCACATAGATTTTGGTACACTACTTACTACATACAATGCCCTGTACAAATCCCTCTCCTTTCTCTACCTCCACGATCTGTGTGTGATTTATTTTTTGATTTTTGTTGAAATATACTAAATAATATTTTTATCATTTTTATTAACTACGATGTAATATAGAGAACGATTACCGTGAGGGAATGACACTAGTGATAGAAATTTGACCACGATTTTGGATGCTATAACCCCATATTTACGCGGGAAAATATATTTCTTCACACTATCCTGCTCGAGCATTGCTTGTAATCTTTCTCCTTTTTGTTCATGTATTCAGTTCGTAAAAGGTATCGAGTCCTTGGTCGAATTTCAGAAAGCTGTTTGCACTCCACATTAATCTCACTTATTAGGCCTTTTAACTTTCGCACGGAGATCTTAATTTAAGAACTCGGTGGTTGTTGCAAATTCATCCTTTCCATCCCTTTGCTTTCGCTTTCTTTTTCGCCGTGCCAGTCTCAAAATGTGTATCAACCTCAAAAAAAGAAGAAATTTATACTTCCTCCATTTCATAATAGTGGACATTTTATAAGTTATAAATTAATTCAAAATAGTTGTTCTTTTATAAATTTATGCGTTACTTTTACAAAATTATCCTTTTATTTTCAAATCATTAATTAATGAAGAATTTGAAGAGACACTTAACACTAGAGTATTAATTGAAGTGCATAAATGGAATAATCTATCTTATAAATTAGAACAGAATAATTTTTAAGAATTGGGCCAAATGAACAGTAAAAATATTTTGGGGTGAGTGATAGGTGACATGTAGTGTAGTAATCGGTACTGACAAGACTTTCATAGCATTCATGTGAAAATTTGATTTCAACTTTTTCAAGTGAAGTGAGGATGTGGGTCCTTTAAGTTTAAGTTAAAGTGTGTACTCATTTATGTTAAAAAATCTTAAAATAATTATGAAAATCAAATTGAAAAATAATTTAATTTTAAATAATTTAATTAAATATTTATAATTCAATTATTTATTAAAAAATATTCAATTTTTTTTACTCTTTCGTGCCCTCGGGTACGAGTATTTACTAATAGATGATAATTAAGCAAATTTTAATATTTGTGCTCCATCCTAAAAGGTTCACGAGAAAGTAGTACAATTGAACTCAATTCCATAAAAGGTAGTTTTCTTTTAAAATATAGTCATTTTTTTCAACGGTGGTGATGAAATATAAAAAGAGTGCTGTAAAAATCAATATTGTCTCCTCAGATACGAGTGATAAGAAACAAAAGTAAAATGTAATAGAGTAATGATAATTGCTTTTGACTTCCTTTTACAGGTGGTACTTTGCATGAGTTTAATTTGTTGCTTAAATAGCTTTCTCATGACATGCGGAGGGTTGCAAATCGGGAAAAACGAAAAATGAAATTATCATGTAGCTTTTACATGCAAATTATGTTAGGAGCAATTCATGCAATTTCAATAACATGCTGTAAGTGTGACTTGCAGGCTTACAGCTTATCATACAACAAACATGGTATCTGTCACATCTTATAAGGAAATTGATCCGGCTTAAAAGATTGCAAAAAATACAAGTGATTGTTTTAAAATATTGGTGCTCCAGTTTGTTTCAATTCGAGGGCAGGGTCCATTGTGCAAACATAAATTTGAGATATAGGAGTGAACTGAAGATGAATCCTTTTATGATTGAAAAGATTTATACGCCGAACGATTTTGAAAAATACCTTTCAGAAGCGGTTGCTGCCTCCTATCATATACCAAAAAAGGGAATGATTTAGATAAACACCCTCGCATACCCACTCACTGCACTACCTCCATTTCAAGTGAAAAATGGCAACACAATAATCCTACCGCAAGCTCAACAACTTAACCAAAATTCAAACCCTTTCATCTCCACTCCAACAATCTAGGGCTATCAGGTTATAATGTTATGCAATTTTGGGTCCTGGGTCCCATCTTCCCGGTTACCGGCTTGTTCTCCAGATCATACTCCGTCCCCATAGCATTTACCCAAAAACCTTTACTATGTTCCCCATCACCAACATGTTCACCTAGAATGAACTTGATTGTAAAAGACCCAACTTAACAACCATACCAGTAGTACCGCGAAAGCGGGCCTCACTTGAACATAAGCTCTAGCACCTTGCAAATCTCCGGTTTTAACACAGCCTCGGGCTTCATCGTTACTCGGAAGGTCTATATAGTAATCTTTTCCGGTTGGCCATTTCGATATAGAAAAACCTTACCGAAGAGGGGAAATATTGTTCATCCCAAATGGAGAGTAGGCTTGCCCGAACTTGATCCGTATTGGAAGAGATGTTGGGCTGGACTCTTTGTAAACAACCAAAAACTGTTGAGCGGTTAGTTATATGCATATTGAAATTATCCATACCCCAAATCCATTGGTCCTCCTCAACTGATGCAGTAAAATCTTAACGAACAACACGGACTAAATCCACGGAAGGTGGATATTGGGTTCTCGTGACCATGTACCCAACTGCCTTATAGCCGGTGGGCACAACTGGAAGCCACATGTAGCCCTCACCGGTCATTTCGGTTATATATTGAACAGATGTTACCTTATTTCAGAAAGTATTGCACTCTAACTGACTTCACATAGCGAGGGTATAAGGAGAAAAATAGAACTTTATGCACGAAACAAACGAATAAAACATGTTGTAATCGCCCCATGCCTTGAGGGCGGTAGCAATCCAAGAAAAAATGGTTATTCTATTCTTACCGGACCATTGATATCTGAAAATCGATCAAGGCAGCAAATCATTTATTTGCAATTATTCCAGCAAAAAATCCATGTTTCGCGTTTACAAAACCATATCAAACATAACGAAGAATAGCAAAATTAGTGAGAGGAACATCGCAAAAGACTAGAACTTCACATTACTGACATCCTCGAGGATCAGCCCACTAACAATTTTTAGCAATCGCAGGTCTCTTGAAGTTGGCTTTGACCCTGTCAAAGCTGACACAGATTTTAAAATTTATCAATAACATCTCTTTATTTTCTTGAAGATTACATGAACTAATATCAACAAAAGTTTTAACCTTGTCAGGCAAAGTTGGTGCATCACATGTAAAATGGGATGAACCAAATCCTCAGTTGATTAATTAAACTATACTACTAAGCCTGAATCAGGTTCCATTACTAATAATATGCCATGAGTTTAGATAGCATATAATAAGCAATTTAGGGTTATAAACAAGCTGATCCTAACTTTGAGTGCTCAAGCTTGGGTCTGGAATATTAATCACGAACCTATGGTCCAACTTGACTTAATTACTTTACAAGCAAGCTGAGCATAGTAAGAACAAATACATAAAATTTAATATAGTTTCAGATTAACGAGCTTATATGAGCCGAGCCAAGTGTCCTTGTTCATAATTATACCTCGACCCAAAATCATGTTGGAGCCCCACAACAAGCCCACCAAGTTGAGCTTAAAATCTTTTTATAAACATCCCTAATTCTCGACTCAAACCCCAAATGAGTCAACATGGGATTTAAAAGAGGTGGAGCTCGAGCCAGATCATTTACAAAGCAGCCCTAATTCTCACGTATCTGTTTCATAGATAACTGCTGATGGCACAAGTACAGTCCTAATGTTTCTAGTTTCTCAACATTTGGACAACTATTTACTGCGACAATGCTTCTTACTGCTATTTACTGCTAGACTTGCGGCGACATCAATGTTCAAGTAAGTGTTTAATCTAACTTTACCATTACATGGTATTATTAGCTTATATAATTATAAACAGAAGATTAACCAAAGCCACTGAAGGAAATAATTTTTCAAAAGGTAAAGTGGTAATATATATTGGTAAAAGTATGAGCTGTAAATGCAACAAACCAACACAATCTTTGGTCACTTAAAGTTTTCAACATAAAGAAATCTTGTACTATGCAACAATTCGAAAGTACTCCGACTTGCAAATATCCAAGTACACAACACTGCTATGCCATCAATAACCAAAAGAGAAAAGAGAGAATAATTGGAAACAAAAACATCTATCAGAAATGAGAAGTGAAAACTACCTGTGTCATCAACTTCTATGTGGTAGCTGCACACTGTTGTGATAAATATATGAACACTATGACTGCACAACTTTATTTTGTTTGACACAGGCGGGTGGCTTAAATGCCTGGCATTTCCATAATGATGTCCTCTCAACCGGCATCACACTATTGCCAGAAGCCCCTACAGAAAACAATGGCTTCTTGGCTTTCCCGATGTCTTCTTCACACAATCTCGAGCTTTTCGACTTCAACTCATCTTTGGGGTTTGCTTGATCCCTAAAGTTACAAATGCTTAAGGGCAACTTCTTCTGCTTCATTCTTCCCCTCTTTCTACATAGACTACCAGCATCCTCCTCACCATATTTGTCCTTCAATTGAGGTCTTTCTGCTTGAATATTTTCCATTTTTGACGTGCTTTCATCTACTTTAACCGTATATGCTTCCTTTTGGTCGGAACTTCCACCTTCCACCTCCCCTGCTATAGTGTTATTACCATTACTAGAAGAAGCAGAAATCCCTATACTAACCTTAGGCGCCGGCATATTTTCAGAAAAATCCAAGCTTTTGAGCCGCTTATGTCTATGACTCTTCAAGTCAGAAGGTGAACAGTGCTTTGAAATTCTCGGGGAGCTGTTTATGGCGCGATGCAATGTTCTTGCCAACTCTTCATCTGTCTTACATATCTCAACCCCTTGATTCTTATTATTATCACTATACAACATCTGAACCTGAACATGCTTCTTCAACTTATTCTTCTTCAAGTTTCTTTCATTTGAACCACTCTCCTCAGACACATTTGCAACCAATTCTAAAGCAGCCTTAGCAGCAGACACAGCCTTGGCTGCTATTGAAGCCTTCTCGTCAGCTGCAGCTCTAGCAGCCTCAGCAACCTTAATTGCAGCTTCAGCAGCTGATCTCGAGGCTTCCACAATCTCTTCCTGCGAAAGACTATCATTATTCAGATGAGATCTCAACAACTTATTAAGCCGGTCATCAAATTCGTTCGACGGGCTAGATGTAGATGGCATGTAAGAATTGCCATCTCCGTTCTGCTTCTTCAAACCGGCAAGAAGCCGCTTTCGTGGAGGCAAAAGCACATCAGCATCCAAGTGATTAATATCACATCTGTTAGCTTCCATTATCCTCTACATCAATGTAATACTCGATCGTTCCAATAAAATTCACACTGTACATAACAGAAAGATCACACCTTTAGCATCAATTCACAAGAAAAACTACAAACCCACCAAACTAATCCCATGTATCTTCAAAACCCACAAACAATTCAATCTACTTCACCCAAATCACAAAATAAAATGCAATCTCTGTTCACGGGAAATCAAATTCAAGTAAATGAGATTCAATTATAAAACAAGCAGAAATAATCACTCAATCCAAACCCACTCCTATGAGACGTATAATTCCAACTCTGTAACATGAGACAGCACATAATTTAACACATGTCAATGAAAATCCATATAATTCAAGGCATGATTCAGGAGAATTATACAAATCCAATCTAGTTTCTAGATATGTTCAATTACAGAATATTACACGGAAACAAAGAAAACGACAGATGAACTTGAATGTAAAATGAGAAAGGGTGACATACCTGATCCTGCCATCTCAGAGAAATTGAGATAGAAAGTTTGTTAGAATTAGGGTTTTTAGAGAGAGAGAGAGAAATGTGAAGAAAATGGTCTGCAAAAACTAGTTTAGAGAGAGAAAGATGGAGAGGATCATATTATGTCAGGAAAGAATTTCGATTGGTTCTAATTCTAGAAACCCAAAACTCCAAATTCCCTAAATTTGTAAAACTAACAGTTACTTATAATTTGGCCTCTGTTTCTTCCGAAACCACATATATGCCCTTATTGTGCAACTTTGAGTAATTTTTCACTTTTACTTTCTCTCTATTTAAACTTGTGTCTTCAACTCTTCATTGAAGAAATTCTTTGTTTGCTTATCGTTTATGGCATGCAAATGGTTTTACCTAGATTATGCTTTGTCCATTTTATTTTTTATTTTAACCAAAAATACACATTACTCCCTCCCTTCATTTCTTCATTCCAATTTAATGATGTTTTTGAATGTTTGATTTTTTAAGTTAAAATTTTATAATAATTAAAAAAAAAGGAAGAAGATCATCTGTCTCGGTTGATGTGTCACTTTATGTACCATAATTTACATATTGGTGAAATTCTATAATAATGAATATCGTCATTATGTGAGTAATGATACACAAAATGATACATAAAGTGAAACAAGTGATCTCATCCATAGAGAAGGAGAGAGTTAGATAGAACTCAAAAATCAAAAGCTATTCAAAATTAACTATTTAGAGTTTTAAAATTTTAGACTAATTATTTAAATGATTGAGATAAAATTTTAAAAAAATAAACCATTATAAAATAGGATACACTTTGAGACATGATGATCCAAAAAATCCATAGTTGATTCAACTAAAATGTTTGACTCTAATGTTTTAGTTTTGCTCCACAAAAGAAAAATAGTCAAAATAAATACGTTTATTAAATATTTCAAATAAAATAATGAAATCTTAAATTGGTGAGTTTTTTTAAGACTAAATTGGTGAGTATTATTATTTTAATTATAGTAATAAAACCTTTGCGCACATAAAAACTTGACTTTTCATGAAAGTGCGTAAAGGTGTTGACATGTTTAACCCCGGGGGTATTAGGAACAAAATTAAAAGAAGAAAAAGTTTTTTAAGTACTCATTTAAAACAACCACGTGTGACCTCAATTACCCCCTACTCACGCAACTAATGAGGACTAATACTTTTTCTAGTTTCAAATTTCCATATTCCATATTTATTTTATGTTGAATAAAAATTAATTTCATAAGCTACTAATTTAAAAAGTTATTTTTTTGGAACAAAACTAATAATAACTTATAACCCCTATTTGGCTAAATTATCAAAATTATATTGTCAAACGTATAAATATAAATATATATATTTTTACTTATTTATCTAGACTAAATTAATGAAATTAATTTGTCGGCCTTGAAACTATTTTATTCCATCCATAAATTGGGTATCACGATAGATGATATTTTTTTTTAAAAAGTGGTCTGGCTCGTTTAATGAATACATTAAATGCATAGTCTTTAATATGTAATGTAAATATAATCCAATTTATTTCATACATGTTTTAGATGTTTAAAATGATTCTATACAATTACTGTATAATATATATAAAACCCACTTCGCCCCCATGGCATATATTACAGTGCCAAAGGGGAGGGCGGATAGGGCTCATCGCGGTAGTGTGCAGGGTTCGATTCTTCGCAAGATGGAATTGACTCTGTTACAAGCGGGAGTGACCTAAGGGTTAAGAGCCCTGTGCCTATTTAGTTTTGATATCAACTGAGGATCGCCCTAATTATTGTGTCTCATGCCAAGATGAAAAAATCCAAGGATTAACTAATTAAAATTACTTAATTCATGACAGCATACTAAGGTGTGTTTGCTAGAGAGATTTTTTATTTGATTTGATTTGTATGAAAATTAAAACCTGCTTGAAAATGAATAATTAACCCCTTTGGATATTTTTACGCGTCCTTTTACATCGACATTTTATAATTTTAAAAGTTTTGATTTGATTTTAGTTTATATTCGTATGGTACGTAGGGCGGTAATTATAGTTAATACTTAATATGATGTTTGAGAAGATATAAAAGCGATTCTAGGAATAAAATTAGTAAGTATGAGAGAGAAAATCATGATTTCTGAAATCAACTAAGTGAACGAAAAAAATACGATTTTCTGAATGAAAATTTTAAAACACTCACCTATTGTACGACTATGATAATTTAATTAGACACGAGTCGACTTGTTCAAATTATAGTCGAGTAAACACATAAAAACATTATTAATGAGAATGAATATTGAAACACCATATTTTAAAACGGAAAAATCTCAAATTAATTATTCATTGTTCAAAATAAATAATGTACGAAAAGAGCAAAAAAATTACTAGAATTAGTGTAGTTCAATAATAATTACTTCCCTTAGTTCCAAGAAAATTTATCTATTATATATTTTGAAAATCTATCTTATAAATTAGGTTAGTGGATCCCACATCAAGTGAATAGTAATTCTCAAATGAATAGTGTATGTTGGGAAGTGAATGTTTTATTTATGGGAAAGTGTGTGTGTTGGGATTGGGAGAAAAGTGAGTGTGTTGAAAAGGGAGAGAGAGAGAGGGGTGATGGGAAGTGTGTTGGGATTGGGAAAAAGTAAGTGTGTGTTGGGAAGAGAGAGATACTAAAAA
>JAOTQG010054628.1:0-14600 GCA_025631175.1 Iris virginica
GAATGATGTTGAATTAGCGATCAACCAATGGTTTGGTTCTATTCTATATGTTGAAACAATCTCATAAATTTGGTGCATTGAAAAGACAAAAATCTATTTTGAATTTCTAACGTAGTCATTATAAAGGTGACCATGTTTTTCTTATTCAATGGAGTATAGGATAGTATTTCTGTTTCATTTTTATATCACTACAGAAACAAGTACAATCATAATAATGAGTTCTTCTGATTAACCTTTGACTTAACAAACCTTAATTTTGAGGTTAACCAAGTTGTCCCACCCAGATGAAGAGACAGCAACACTTGTACTCCTTGTTTTCAAAGGGGAAGACTTTCGTTTATGGGGTAAATTCCAACCTGGCTGCACTGCTTTTGGGGAACAGCAGATTCCCGACAATATTCACAAAAATCATTGCAACAAAATGCACAAAATTGTGATTGAAAATGTACAGGTAACTTGGCCGATCTCCACCACAACAACTGGTCTTGCCTAACTTACATAAAGTTAGTTGCCGAAAATATGTACAAAAAAGTACAACTATACAAAGAACAAAAGAAACTCTACAAAAAAGAGGTAGCACTCATGGGATCAGCAAAAAAATGCTCCCGGTAAATCAACTTTGGTTTCTTGAAATTGCTACCAAGAAGTCGACCCAATAATGCAGGGGGAGCACCAGATGTAGCCTGGCACATTTTCCTTACGACAATAAGGTTATCAAGAATCATCGACTCCAACAATTTCCGGCAGCTCTGGAATATGATCATAAATCCTTGCTTTAGTAATTGTTCAGACAGCATAACCAAAGTAGTATTGACAATGTCTAAAATCTTTCCAATTAATACTTAACCAGCTTATGTAACAAACAGGATGGAGTAACTACGAAATTCCAAACATAACCATTTGCTTCATTACATAGAGCTCGTTTTGACTACAAAATCAGGTCTAAGTAGGAGAAGCCAAAATCAAACCAGAAATCGTATTCAAGGAAATCTCGTCTCCTGGTAATAGATTCTCACTTCGTCCCAAAATGAGTCATGTTTCAAGGCATGTACATTTACAACAGAGAATTTTAACCATGGAAATGATTGATTTCTGAAAAATGATAATAAGAATTTTTTTTTTTTTTAAGTTATTTACAGGCAAAAGCAGTATTTCAGCTTTTGTTGGTGAAGACACAGAACTCAACATTATTGTGAAAGTAAGAATTGAAAGGAAATCATTTTTACTTAACAACTAAAATATTTTTAGAGGTAAAGTAAAATTTAAAAATTTGGGCACTTATTCAAGAATGGACGCGAGCTGACCAACTTGTTTTAGATAATAAACTTTAATTGGAGAAGAGAATTGGATATAGTTCAACCATAATTTCGACAACAGGTCACGAACTGTCCCCCTATCATGGCTGGGCCACTGCCTTCTAGTACTAGTTACCAAAGAAAAATATGTAAAGTACTAGTCAGGTCACATTATTGTCTATCTTATCTAGGCTATATCAAAGGGTTCAGGATGAGAAAGCTCATAAGTAGGTCGTGAATCATTACAAACTGCATGCACTACTAAGTACTGCCAATTTTCTTCCAAAAGAGTTCAGTAGCATACCTGAGGATTAAGAACTTGCATCTGGCTTAAGACATTGGCCTGTAACAATACAGATGAGATTATTTAATTATAAGATGCAAACTTACACTATTTATAGCCAAACAAGAACCATAAACACTGTTTTTGGAAACTTCCACAGTAAATGTAACCATAACCTCAGCTGTAAAAGAGAGAAACTTAATTGTCTTACAAGAATTAGCAAAACAGAAATTAACAAGGACCGGGGAGGAAATCGTGTTTGAACCATGGTCCACTAGGCACTAGCAGCCTAGCACCTGAAAGAGATTAAATTCCTCTTGTGGTACAGACTTGTTGGAGGTTTGATAGGTTCCACAAATAACTAATTAACTAAATATTGATTTTCGTTGATAGCAAGAAGTTGAAATGATTCGGGATCTTCTCTCTTCAATTTTCTTTTCTACCTAGCAACTTATGATTGCTTTGATGAAGGAAAGGCTCTACAAACAAGTCAACTGAAAATTATATGAAAAGGTAAATGTACCTCTAGTATCCCTGGATTCTGCATTACGATACCAAGAACGCGGCGTACTAGTCCCTTGTAGACAATCTCATTGATGGTACCATCCCCATTTATCCAAGGCAATATCGGCCTACAGAAAGTTGGATCACCAGAATGAGATTCAGACATTTCGTCCACTTGATCTCGTCTCTCAGAACTAATTTTGGCTTCCTTGTTGTAGCTCTCCATCTCATTGATGATTTCTACTTCGCTCGAAGGTTGAGCAATCTCTTTGGGATGATTTAGAATGGTCACTCTATGCATCTCATCGGTATTTATGCTTATATCCTTCTTTAAATTAGTGACACTTTCTTCATGGTTCTCCGGCTGAGGGATCAAGCGCTCATCATCATTCATTTCTTTGGATGTGTCCACTTCAATATCTTGACGAAGGCTAGCCATTGAGGTCAAAAAGTACTTTGATCGATATAAAGAGTCAACAACATGGACAGAGTCATAAGCATTAACCTACATAAAAGTACCAATAGATTAAAATCAAGTTCCAGGCTTACTATCAAATTGTTTATGGTCACCTTAGCTACAGAGAGTCAAGACCCAAGGCCAAGACCTTGACCCACAACATGCACTTGCCAAATTGCATCCAGATACAACAGGCAAACTACGCGCCCATTATGTTGTTGGTGTCCACTTTAGACATATATATTACCACCATCCCCAAGCGTCACTTTGAGGTTTCATTTTTTCGCAAAATGGGCCTAACTTATTGGCTAAATTGAGATGCAACTTGTGTTTAAAATGACTTCCAAATTCGCGCTTTTACCAGAAAAGGTGCTCATCTAGATATAGTGGTGATACGTCGAGTTAATGTAAGAGATTTTGACCAAGAAACTATTAAATTGAAAGTAATCAATAAAGCAAACCTTCAAAGCGCGCCCAAATGCCTCAAGTACCTCAACGATAAGTTCTGGCATCTTTTCCCCTATAGTGGAGCATGTGTTAAACATCGTTGCATTGGTATTTAGCATGCACGCAAAAACAGAAATATCTTGCTTACCCAGAATGCCAGCAACCTGGGAAATTCCAGCCATGCTTAAGCCTTGGTCACCCGCCTTCTGGATGGCGGAATAAACAGTCTTAAAGATATTAGGATGGAAAGGACTCCCTTCCTCTTGAGTAGATGACAAAGACCCCGTCTGTGAGGCATAGAACGTCATCGCTTCCCATGGTGGCTCTGTCGCAGCAACTGTTTTCGAGATAGCACCCAAAGTATCAAGGGCTTCCTTCACACCACCAGAAGACGATGAACTGTAGCCACAACTCAGGCCTGAAGAAGTATTGCCTTGATCACTTCCACCCAAAGGAAAAGCAACAGACTGGAAATCCCCATCTTTAAATAATGTAAGAGCATTGACTCTTGAAATTGTTGCACAACTTAATGATAATCGAATACCAGGAAAACCTTTTTCACGACGAGATATAATTTCACCTTCTCCAGCCAATATAGTTTTCAATTTCTTAGGCTTTTCACCACCTGAAATTTCACTGTTGTCAGATTTTCGCTTCAATTTTCCAAAGCCCTCTGCCTCTCCGACGCCTTCATCAGGCAAGCAAGGAGAAATTGACACTTCTCCGGAAGAGACTAGAGCACACAGATGAAAAACATCCCCACATTGTAGATCAGCATAAAGATCAACTCCCTCTTCCAACATTTCCTTTTCTCTTCCGTGGAGCCAGCTAGCCATCTTAACAGCTCTTTCTCCAGTGTTGGGTGGAAATGGAGATGAAGAGATATTTTGCAAAAACGGCTGAGAAAGTCCAAATGGACTACTGCCATTGCCCCCAACCTGCCCAAGAGAAAACCAAATACAGATTCAAGGAGCAAAAAAAAAAAGCATAAACACCTTAGACGACAAGTTTATAAAGGAAATCAATGCGAAGAAGCATTTAAAAAATTCCACTACAACAGTGATAGAGGGAAAATCAAACAACGCTTGGGCCCCTTGAGCAAATCCTAATTGAAAATGTATGTGTATCTAGTATCTACTCAACTACTTTTACTGAGTTTCTGGCATGAATGCCCTGTGAAGCAGATGGAAGATACTATATGTGCTGCTCTCCTATCCTTTTTATCTAGTATAAGGGGACATACCATAAATAATGGAACGCAGAAATCCAAACGCAGATGAAGCAAAACCGACGAAGAATCAAAGAGCTCACTTACCATGATTTTTCTCTCTCTAAGGTAGTTAAAAGCAGCAAAAAGATCATGTTCTGAATAACGCCTTAATGTTTCAGCGAGTAAATTTGGCACCCCTGGGGCTGTTGACGTGTTCAGGAAAACAAGCTTAAATAGCTCAGCGGAATTTGCAACTGCAACAGATTCATATTCTCGTCTATTAGAACCTTTTCTTCTGTTCATAAGCTTGATGTATGGGGCACGATGGCGGTCTGATCTTCGAGCAGATAATTTCCTCGTAGCATAGAAGTTTGGAGTGGCTGATGAAAGTAATCTAGTGTTGTGATGGCCCTGCAAATCAAGAGAAATCAACAATAACAAATAAACTAGATGACCTCCCTCAGGTCCCTAAGAATATGAAAACGCAACTGACTTATGCATGCTTTTGGTGCAACAAAAGCAGACACTGTGATGCCACGAAACATAAACAAATGATATTACATGACCTTCTTTTCCTAATTATATAGGCTCATTGCCATCTTGTGGCATGTGTTAGACAAGAAGTCTCTACTCTTAACCATATCGTTACATCCACCCGTATCCACATGTCGGGGGGGAGAACAGTAAAGATAAGAGAAGAAGAGAGCCAACATTTCCTAAGTATTGATAAAGAAGCAGTATGGTTCCAGCTTCACATAAGTCGTGAATTAAGTTAAATAACCATGCATAATACTTTCAGCACAAAATGATGTCATGAAACTTAGCTTACATGGCCTTCAGCATCAAAATCTGGCCCAGAACACTCGGAGTAAGATCCAACATTTTGGGCAGCCTCCAGTTTAGCCATTTGTTTGTATCGGAGAACCTCATGAAGGGCTATCTTAACATTTGGGTTGTCAAAATCATCCCACTGCTCTTTAAAATTTAACTCATCAATATGCTCAATATTATTGCATAAATTCCTTTCTGAGCCTTCACGATAAGAAAAATTTCGAATCATCGACCCATGATCGTCACCAGATGATTTCTTCTGAAACTTCCCCAGATGCTTGGCATATCTTTCGGTAAGCTTATTACAGAGTCTCATCACAGCTTTCCTAAATTGTGTACTACTGTTGAGCAATGCCATTCTTCTTCTGCAGGTAACAGGAGGCGCTGGTAGATTCGGAAGCGACGACCAATCTGTGCGGTGATATTTCGCACCAAGAGCAGCACGATGTCGTACATATTCAATCAACAATTGCCTGACAGATATATTCAAGTTAGACACCAAAACCAGCATATAATTCATTAAAGAAATCTATCCATTCAGAACATCTAAATACATCATTTCTGAAGACTGCGCGCACACCACACACAAACTAATAAATGGAAGCAGCCATGTACCAGACTACTAGTTAGAGAAAAAATCTCAAATACTGAGTCAATTTTCATTAGCTTCGCACTTCAAAAAGTAGAAGTAAATAGCGGCAATCAACATCAACTTGTCTAATGCATACTTATCTGCATCTTCTGTCCATGAGAACTTTTTCTGACGTGCTGGCTTCAGCCTCGACAAGGCACACTCGTGAATGGAAGGATAATCATCTTCATCGTTTTTATTTAACTCTTCTACACCATCTGAATGATCAGCAATACCGCTGCCCAGCATATGGTACTCATGCTCTACTGAAGAAGTTATGAAAGAATTCTGTACTTCAGTAAACTGGTCATCTGCATCCGACAATTTCGCAAGGCCCTCCTCACCTGACTCAACATGAGTATCATCTTTAACTTCATTCATTCCCTTTCCTTCAGAAGAATTTTTTCGTTTCCGAGAAACGCGCTTGCGTTTCCGTGGCTGAAACTCCTCGCTTTTGGCATTCAAAGCTCCATGCAATCTATTAAGACGGCTTTGCCGCTTATCATAGTAAACACGAAGCACCTGCAGTGACAGTAAGATCAAATTCAAATGAAAGATGAGTGTGTGATGGGGGAGTAAAAAAAAGTAAAGCTGTAAATTCAATCTTGTTGTTTGACTATTTTTCTTCCGAGAAAACATATCTATATCTATACCATTACTAAATGCACCTGTAACTTGTAGATTATTCGCTCCACTGAGCATGTATTTTCCTTTTATAGGAAGCACTGTCTTCTTTACTTTCTTTCTCCTTAAAGTAGTCCAGGCACCGTGTCTTATGACTATTGAAGAGGTATATTTCAATAATGGCTTTTCTCTTTGTTCCAGTTTTCCCCTCCTATTGCTTTAATTTTACTGAAAATATCTCTTTCTCTTCCTTTTCCTAACTATGTATAGTTAGTTAAATAGCATGCCATTAAACGAATTTTAGCATATGGGAAATAGCATTTATTTGGTCATAGCTATTTTCACACGAGAAATTATCCCTGCACTGGGATGATGGTGTTTCACTGCTACAACTTCCATAGAACACCTTCTCATTCATAAAATCGATGATTTCAATAATCAGATAATCTTTCAAAAAGAAAATAGTATATGCACTTTGCATGCATTTCATAGATTATAGCTTCATTAATTCTTGATAAAGTGAAAAATACTAATATCACTTCTTTACTGGCCTGAACCTTTTTTTTTTTTGGCACTTCAAATAGGTGCTAACACAACTGCAGAACAGGGAAAGAGATTCTCGAATATGAAAAGGATGATATACTGGCAAGCTAATCTCATGCCTGATGCAAAAAGCTCATTTCATATTACTCTTTTAAGCCTTGGTCGCAAATTTGACTCTTAAATGCACAAACATAATTTCAAACCTCTAAGATGAGTGGTTCTCCAAACTAAGAGATGGACTGCAAAAGGCTAACCCCAAAGATGTTTTCTCAAAACACGAACAGACAGCATTTAGAATTTGAGAGCAAACAAACCTGCTCTAAAGTCAAACTTAGATCCCCTGCAATCTCCTCACACTCTTTAAATGAGAGCTTTGTTTTTCGATCATCTACTATACGTTTGATAAGCTGAGCACGCTGATCAGCTGTCATAACTCGAACTGAGGCCCATGATCGGAGAGTAAATACCTGATAAAATTAAATTTCACATAGACGACAAAACAAGAAAGAACTGAAATCCAAATCATATAGCGGTAAAACTTATCAGAATATACAAAATGTCAGCAAAAGACACAGCAAACCATTCCAGATCTCTCTCTCTCTCTCTCCCCCCTCCCTCTCCCCCTCTCCCCCGAGTCAAGGAAAGGAGATCCATTCCAGATATTTCCACTTGAAAGCCTTTGAAAATGACAAGCGCCATCCACTCATATTACACAAGAACGTGAAAAGTCAGAATATGTACATTTGATCGAGATTTAATTAGGAGCATTACTGCAGTTCAATAACTCCGGATTAAAATATTTGAGAAACCAGCAGCACTCCTGGAGCAAATCAAGATAATTTTTAGACCTGAAAACTATCAAGCCCAAGAAAAGTGACAGCGAATACTGAGAGTATATTGATGGTTACAAACTTATAACGCATACTGGACAAAAACAAAAGGTTCACAAACCTCATGAACTGCGGATCCAGGAAATGCATGCAAAGCAGCTTTGGAATCAGCAGCAGCATAAGAATACTCTAAAGTACTCCAGTATTCATCAACAGCTTTTCTATTTGAAAGAACAAAATCATGTCTGATGTGTGGACGAAGATCAGGAGAAACGTAACCAGGGGATGGCAAAACTGTTGAAACAGGTTCCTCAATATAGGGTTTCAGTTCAAGTGAATGGCGAAGCGTAGCATGCGGGACTTCACTTGCATCTGAAACTTCTTCACTAACCAATCGTATCAACTGCCATGGAATTGAGAACTGGTCAGAATGCAGGAAATTTGGCCAGAGCAGAAACACAAATACCTTTTTCAAGGATGAATACAAACTTAGAAGGTGAGAGATTTTCGATAAAAATTACGAAAATACATTTAGAAATCTTTTTTGTCGAAACAAAACTTATCCAGCCAAATGCATTAAAAATTACAGTTAAAAATATAGAAACGAGACCTGAGCTTGTTCTATAAGAAAATGGAGCAAACATGGGATCAAAAAATAGCATATAGGCAGTGTGTTAAGATAGTTTTTGGTTTTTGCTCTCATGTTTTGTCACTTTCTCCCTCGTAGGCCCCACCATTTATATCTTCTCTCTTTTACTTTTTGCTTCAATCATACAAAGCGACGGGGAATGCAATAGTTGGGGGGGAGGGGAATGAATCCTGAGCAACCATGGTTTCTAAGGCTGCAAGATTGACGAAACAAAATCCAGCCACTTTCAGGTTCCAATAGGCCATTTGTATCAAAGAGCAGAAAGATAGTTTTGTTACTTCTAGCAAGATTTATATAGTACGCAAGATCGTATTCAAAGTATTTCACAGATAAAACAAATAACTTCAGATAGCATAAAACCAGTGCCATATGAGCTGAAAACCAGGTTTTCTTGGAACAAGTCAAAACCATCTCTCTAATCAAAAATTGCACCTTTAAACGTCGTAAAATGTCAATAAGATATGAGAGGCGGCCAGTTGCTTGAGTATCCATGCAAGTCTTGTACTCATGCAAAGGAAGATCAGAAAGGCACAAGCCAATCCTACATTTCTCAACCATGTTCTCATATTTTTGCGTGGACCCCGCAACCTGTAAGAACAGCTCAAGTGGCATGGCCCTAATGGCCGACTCTATATCCAACAATATGCACGAGCTGTGAGGATTTCCCCGGTCATATCCGTGCTTCCCTGACGATAAAGCATCATCCCATCCAGGTAAACTATTGAGGTAACCCCACAAAAAGATGTGGAGCAACTTTGACCGAACCATTTTTGCCAATATGAAACCATTAGCTCGCATGGCTTCAGATCTCTCAGCTTGGTCATTTAACTTCAGACTTTTATGAATTCTCTCTATACTTTCTAACACAGGAACTGATTGACCCTTCTTCAGACGGGAGGAACCTTGGCCCCGCACTTGCATGTCGAAAGATCTCAGTCTCTCATGGATTTGAGCCAATAGATCAGGGGAGACATTGTAGACAGATGGGTGCAGAACCACATCCATTGTACGGCTGCGGCCACAGTTGGTTACAACAGGAACACTAACACGGATGCATTTGCAGTGTCCACCCTGCTGAAGCTTAATCAGACTACGCTCCAAGGTTTTCCTGTCCATCATAGTATGCTTCTCCTTCTCAAGACTCTCAAGATGCCGATGCAGCTCAGCTTTTATAAGGAACTTCTTCTCCTGCCCAGGAAAACAATTACAGGGTTTAGTAAGGAATTATGCAACTGAGGTGTCTGAAGAAATGAGTCGCGAGAGTTAAGAATGACCTGCAACATTTCAAGTATCCGTTGCTCCCTTAGGGCACTAGCAGCATTCAGATTAAGACATGGATATGTCTGATATGATCGGCGTCGTGGGGGCATTGAAGATGTGCAAGCTGGTGCATCTGATGAAACAACATCTGATACAGGTCCAGTGCACACTATTCTAAGTTCTGGTTCTGGAACTGTCCTACTCGTCTCACATGCAAGATTCTGGGAACTACTTGAACCAAGCAGTAGAGGACCATGCTCAAGAGTTGGTGAGCCATGAGAAATACCTGATTCAACTGCAACGTTTTCATGTTCACCGCTGATTCCAGTATCATATTTGGAAGCCCAGTAATCTCCCCCTTGAATGGTTTGGACTGAATTTTCTTGATCAACACATGTATTGCGTGAACTACTCTCACCTCTGATGTCTTCTAATTTACTAGGAAGTATATTCGACACACTGGGATTGTAGTTTCCAGTAGTCCAAACTCGATAGGCTACACCTCTGTTGTGGCTTTCTGGCTCCAAATGCATCCCAAACCTAGAGAACATAGTAAGAAGACGAGTATAGTACCGTTTATTGCTTATGCCAAGCCTTTTACATACCTGTTGACAATGATACAAGCATGCAAAGAAATTAATAGATACTATTACCATATAATCTGCATTTGGTAGAATGCATCAAACAATCTCAAGCTTGAAAAGAGTATTTCACAGGAATCCAGATTTATCATGGATATTATGTATCAATATATAACATGCTTCAAGGAGATTTCACTATTATAGTACGCCCTCAGTCCCAAAATATGAGTGTCTCTTCTTGTTTCTAATCATGTGCAACATACAAACAAATCCAGGAAAAAACTGTTCTGGAAGATAAAACCGCCTACCAATTTCTTCTTGGCTACTTTGCTTTTGTGAATAGCTGTTTAGGTTTAGGTTTATACCATCTTGTGGTCTCCAATTACAAATTGGAACCGGAAGTAGTAAAGTGCATGATATATCTTTTCTATATTGTAAATAGAGAGCATATGACACTACAAAACATTGACGTAATATGTAAAAGTAAAAAAGCAATATCTTTGTTTAAAGCTCCCTTTTTTAACACCACCATGGCGGTGAATGGTGATCACGTTTTGTTTTTATGTCATTCAGTTACTTGTTCATACCTTAGTTTCTTTTGGAGTACATACATTGATCTTTGGAACTTATGTGCTAATCTTTTACTTATAAATTATCTTCGCTTTTGTTAAAACTTTCCGTCTCTAGCTAAAGCTGGAACCGTGCAGCCAGTATTAGAAGCCTGCCAAAATATAATAGGAGAGGTGCTGCAAAATAGATAAGCTACAACAATTAGGCAGTTCAGGTAGACCCTAGTAACTCCTGTTTAAGGTAGGACTGTAAAGGATACTGCAAAGTTATGAATTGGATAAAACTGTGTGACAACCACCGTGAAGATTTTAAGGTTGGAGCAACTTCAATGACGGGAAGAAGGTATTAATTGAACACGTGTAGTATTAAATCAAGTGCGGGTAAGTCAGCAAGGAAACACCACCCAGAAAGAAAATGGCAAGTGGTCAAACAGTGAGAAACAGAAGCAAATAAATACAAATCACGTTCTGTTGGTTGATTTTACACAAATGAAGAAACAAAAAATGAACTTTTAGAGAAAAGAGCAAAGGGAGAGGAAATTTATGCTGGAAAAGAGAGCAAGAAAAAAAATCTTAGTCATCTTAAATAACCGAGGAATACAGCCCAAAGCCGGACAAAATTTTGGGGGGGGGGGGGGGGGCGGGGAAAAATACAGTATTATGCCAGTGGTGTACAAGCTGCCAAAATTGCCCATATGAAACCATTAACATAACTTTTTGCACAAGAAATTAACACAGTATAAAACATAACAGCATGAACAAGCAAAAAAGCAGAAATAGATCTTTACTACAGAATATCTGAGCAGTACAATCGTGAAAATACTAAGTCAATACGGAAGCCACAAACCTCTGTAATAGTCAGCCCTTTGGATCCTTCAGTATCAATCATATCAAATATTTGATGCTCGATAGGAAGCTCTACAAGCTGGTCAGTGATATGACCTCTCCTTCCCTGTTTCGCTGGCTCTTCTGCATCAGAGTCATCATTTCCACCTCCAAGAGTCTTTGGGTCAAAAAGTTTTGGGGAGAACTTCTTCAGTAGACGTAAACAGCTGACCTCCTGAAACAAAAGCAAAGAAATTCCAATGATGAGGATATGAAACACAGAAATGATAATGAAGTACAATTCCTCTAACTTTTCAAAAAATTATAAAAGAAACTCCATAGGTAAGCTAGGATTCTGAGTTTCATAAATACAGTGTTGAAAGCCTTCCTTTTCTCTTCAATTCATTGAAAGATAACACAACATTTTAAATATAAAATCACATCCACCAACATAAACATCAGTACAGACTACTTGCCATGTCACTTTTGAGATTGAAATGCTCCTTCAGATTTAGGAGGGAAAAAAGAAGTAGGAACATCGTCCTTCAGCACTTTCTTTTACCAAGGATAGCAAGAATGGGAATGATATGGACAAAGCTAAAATTATTGTATCCTATTAACAAACATATCTTGGCAGAGAAAAAGTGGAATGTGAAACCGTACAATGATTAAGTGAATCCAAAAAATTTGAATACCTTCTGATTCACTTTACCACAGAACTCTTCCACAACATGAGCGTCTTTTAACCTGTGCAAGATCTAAACCAAACTGAAAAATAAGATCAAATCAAACCATTTCAGAAGACCTCGCATTCGATAAAAAGACAATAAAACGGTATTACATTTCTCCAAGCTCTATGCCCAGATGTTCTTCGATAACCAAGGTCTCTCTTAATATCTGAAACCACAAGAACCTGCAAAACGGGGGAGAAATCCTAAACAATATTAGAAAGCAGTCCGTATGATAGGCATTAGTGGATAGAGAACAATGAATAAGTAACCTTGCCATCAGCTTTCTCAAGTTTATCACAAATAGCTCTCAATGCAGGCAAGTAATCCTTTACGTGAACATCCTCTTTGATACAGTCTTCGAAAACAACATCCCCACTTGCAGCGCTGCAATCCGCACTTTCATGATCCCCAATGGTTTTATCCTCTTTTGTGATCTCAAGCCTTTGTTGGCTGCCCAAATGCTTTGCGTATCGATGTAAATGGAGCATATTGGTGGTAATAATGGAACTATTTTTCGGCCCCCCGTCATTGCATGTCTCTTTCTTCCTTATAATTGTCGGTTGCCTCACAATTAACCCACGACATTCGAGATTCCTTAGTACATAGAAAATATTGTTCCCTTTCATGCCAAACTCCTTGGCCAGTTCACTTTGGGCTACTCCATTAGTTCTGCATAGATAAAGAATATAATAAGGCCGCCAAATCAATCTCCTGATCACTTTATTGCCAGCACATTTCACTTAAAATTATGAAATTGTCTAAACAATGTTGATAGAGCTAAAGCAAATTACCTAGCAATGGCGAGGCGCTCGAGAGCGCGACGCTGGACCTGAGAAATGCCGGCATCAGAAGCTTTGATGTCGTAGATGCCGACGAAACTGTTGCGGAGATGCTCCACCGCAACAATCTTCAAATTCAGCTTCTCGGAGTCCTCGAAGGACTGAATGAGGGGATCCCCAGGTCCGTACGAAGTGCCCTTGGACTCGAATTGGAGGCCAGGGATGCTGAGGAGGTTGTCCCATAAGGCCTTCTTGACGGTGGGGCTGGAGTCGAGGCCGTTTGAGGAGAGATGCGAGTGGAGCTTCGGCCAGAGTTCGGTTATGGCGAGACCGTTAACGCCATGGGAGCAAATCTCCTCCAGTGCTGTGAAGACGACTGTGTCCATGAGCGAGTGGGATGGATGAGCGTGGAATCAAACCGTTGGGAAAGTTTGATTGATGATTTTTGGCGCGGCCGGAAGTTTTTTTTTTTTTGGGTTTTTGCTGGTTGAAAGAGGCGAGGGTTCAAATCGTCCCCGGAGACATTGGTGACGAATGATTTGCGTCTTGGGATCGGGAAGTCAATTTATCTTGATTTTTTGACAATTTTTTTACTGTCGTATGATTTTTAATACTCCCTTTGTTTCTCAATGGACTACCTTTCATACTTATGCAGACTTAATAAGAAGTAATATATATTAATAAATTCACTCTTATTAAATATATATTAATAAATTTATTCTTATTAAATAATATCTCTTTATTGATAGTAAAAAAGATAAATATAATTAATGATCATTAGTAGTTGAGAAAATAAAAGGTTAAATTAGGAAAATATGGATAAAAATAGCCTAAAAATCTTAAAAGATCAACTATTATGGGAAAAAAATTTCTCCGCCCCCCAAGGTATCCCTCATAACTCAGTCCGCCCCCAGCCTAATACTTGACCCAATCCGCTCCCAATTGAAAAACTTAACCCAATCAACCCCCTAGTCCTATTTTTCGGTAACAAATCAGCACGTGATTTGCACATTGGGGGGCACTTTGGTCAATATATTATATTTATAATTTTTATACTATAATTCAGGCTTAATTACATTGATAAGTATCACAAACCCAGAAATTATCTCCTTGCTCCTGGGTTATGACCATCTGTAATCTTCTTCCTCCGTAATATCGCTGTCGTCTCCTTCCCCCGTGTCGTCGTCGGCTACACCGCCACTTTCCTTTGCTTCCAGTACTAAACCCAACAACGTCACATCGTTTATGCGAAGGGATGGCGCACACAATCAACGAACGATTCGATTTGAGAGAGAAAGAGACGAGGAAAGATGAGCGGAGCAGGGAAGAAGGTGGCGGATCTGGCGTTCAAGGCGCTGAAGAGCATAGATTGGAAAGGGATGGCGAAGCTCCTTGTCTCCAACGAAGCTCGCAAGGAGTTCTTCACTCTTCGATGCGCCTTCGGGAATTCCTCCATTGTACCAACATCAACTTCGATTTGATCCCTGATTTCTTTATTCTGCTCCATATCCTTCACTCCATGGCCGTCGGCGAAATCTAGGGTTAGGGTTT
>JAOTQG010054739.1:0-14594 GCA_025631175.1 Iris virginica
CGGAGGAAGGCAAGGAACAGCTCACCAGTACTACACCTCCACCACCTTATAATGGCAAATGGTCCAGAAAATCAATTTTCTTTTCTTGTCTTTCAAGTTTAGGGAATAGGGTAGATTAACCTAGCTTTTGATAATCATCAGTTAGTTGTTTTCTTCATTTTCCAATATTTGTAAATCCTCTTTTATCAATGAAATTTCCAGCATTAGTAGAGTAGTGATCAAGTGTTGTTCTTGATTGATTGCCCAAGCTTTGACAGTTTCATTCCTTGGCGATCTTATTCGATTTCAATGCTGAGAACACTTTCTAGTTTCTACTACTATTGGTCCAGTGTTCTTCATGATATTGATCCTGATGATCAAAACAAAAACCCCCAGCTGGTTCGTTTCCCTAGAGCTGCACGATCGAACAAGAAACCCTTCCTTAAATCGTTCTCTCCGGCTCAACTATATTTCCTAGTGTTTCTTGGATTGTTCTTCCTGTTTGTCGCCATGATTCACATTTGTGGAACAACTAGGGTTCCCAACTGTTATGTCAAGATGACTGTTTCCAATAATGGTCGGGATTGGAATGTTACTATGTCCATCGAGAACCCTAACGTGGGAACCCAAGTAACATACAACGAGGGACTAGTGCATGTCATGCATGGGACCAAAGAGTTGTGGAGAGCGCACATGAGAGGGTTCGAGCAAGGCTCGTGGGGGAAGAGCGTGAAGCGATGGTCACATTATTCGGAGTTGCTTCCTAATACCTTGGGCAAGGTGGCAGGGATCAAGAACGTTAGCGAGGAAGTGGGAGCTGCCCACAATGCATTGTCTGCAGTGGTCATAGTACTGATGCAGAGTTTTGTGAATGTTTACCCTTCTGCAGCTTCGAAGTCAGGTAAGAAGGGCCACTTGTTAGTGGACTGCGATGGACTGAAGGTTGATTTTGATCAGAGCGGAGAGGTTACAGACCACCACGGAGATGGATCGGAAGTTGATTTTCCGAGTGGATCATTGATGGGTGGTGAGAGTAGGTGTCAGGTGGAGCTGATTCAGATTGGCAAGGCAAAGAGACGCATTATCAGACGCAAGGCCCCGTAAACTCTGCATTCCAATGGTGGTGTTGCTGCTTTTAACAGATTCAAAGTGTCTGATCATGGGAGATCCAAAAATTAAGAGGAATCGCATGTTATGATCACATGTAAACTGTCAAAGATGGGGCCTGATCGCTTGTGTGCGAAACAATCCATTTTTGTGTATAAACTTAAAAATCAATAAGAGAGAAGATACATGGAATTGAACAAGCAAAAACAACATTGTATTTCACAAAATATGTGATTTGAAACTAGTAATGAACGTAACGAGAAAACTTGATTTTTCAACAATCGCTATTGAATCTATGATATTAAACAAAACAAAAAAACATAATTGCTGTTCTGTTATGTCACGGAATTCTTCGGAGGCTAATACTCTCTTACATGCCGTATATAAACGATACACACAGTAAACTATCATCAACATGTAGCGAATCAGGTGTTAGTTTTTATATAAACATATCAGACATCTACATTGATATCGGTTTCCTAGTGTCAGTACAGAGATCAGGGATTTGCTACTTGAATCAGTCTCACTCTTCTTCAGGCTCCTCTTCCTCTTGCAGAAGATTTTCTCGGTTATCGTGAGCCCAGAAACCTCGCACATCTATAAGCATACTGGCAACCGTACCACCTTGTTTGCAGGATAATAGATCAGAAAGTGTGATTCTCAAATCGTCAGCTGGTTTGACCATATCCCAGATTTCATCTCTCACATCCTCGATGCATAGTTCATAGTTCCCTCCCTCAATCCACTTATGATGCACGTCCCTGTTTCAAATCAAGCCAGAAAGAGTTTTTGAAAAAAAAAGTAAAAATAGAGCACATGTGAAATATTCCAAATTTTCTGTCAACTATTTTCTTTCTAATTGTACTCGGGCTAAAGCCCTAGTCTAAAGTATACTATCAAAGAGTTTTTGAAAAAAAAAGTAAAAATAGAGCACATGTGAAATATTCCAAATTTTCTGTCAACTATTTTCTTTCTAATTGTACTCGGGCTAAAGCCCTAGTCTAAAGTATACTATCACTCATAATATAGCTAATATGTACTCATTCCATCCCAAAAAGAATTGTCTAACATTTTAGTTCCATTTAAAGAAGATATAAACAAAAGTACATTCGTAGTATCAAATAGTTAGACTAAGGACTATTTTCTAGTGACGGAGGGAGAATATATTCTGTAATTACCATGCTTATTCAAGCCGAACTGGGCTCTTTTGTTGCCTAGAATCATGATCGAGCTCAACTCGAACACAACAGATACAAGTTGTCTCGAATCGAGCTGGCCAAGCTCGGTCCCACTCAATGTTACACATGCCTATGTTCATATATCTCCAAATCTAAGGCTTGCAGCTTGCTCCAAAGTGCAAGCAGGAAAGTAGAGAATTTTGCTGTAGGAAGGTTATATCAAGTAACATCTGTATCTTAGGATGCTTCCCTCCTCGTCTTCCATTTCAAATCTGAAGGCTTGTAGCTAATTTAATAATACCTGGTTACCGGAGCAAATGGGCTATATGTATCTCATAATTTGAGGCTTGTGAACTCATTCAAGAACACAAGCAGGAAAGTAGAGATTCTTTTTTAATTTTTTCTGTAGGAAGAATCTATCAGGCAGCATCTCTGACTTTGGATGCTCCCCTTCTTTTCTTCCATTTGTTTACGCACCGGTTGCTAAAATGTATAAAAAGAGTATCCCAACAGTTCTACTTTTAAGCAGCCAGACAGAGAAAAGATGTACCAGACTTAATGAACTTCACATTAAAAGCTGAAAATTAAGCCAGAGATCACCTGAAAAGAGTGTGAATGTCAGCTGTTGTGAGGTAACCCCTTCCATGAAGGTCGAGACACCGAAATAAATATGTTAGTCCCTCTGGAGTATCTTTGTTTTCCAAGGCCAGAACAAAGTCGAGAAAACTTTCAAAGTCCATTTCCCGAGCATTACCCCCTCCAGTTTTGCCCCGACGGACATGCTCATCAAAAGCTAACAAAAAAAAAAACAACAAAAAAAAAATTATGTGCAAGTCACATTAACGAAATTGAAGTAAATTAAATATGTATGAATGTGTAGATTTTAATTTTCCATTGGCTCCGGAGCAAGTGAGAGACCTTAAACATGAGCTTTAGGATTAATACTGCCGTGTGGGTGGTGTGGGTGCATGTGCGTGAGAGAGAGATTGTACGTAGTGTTGCACAGAATTTTTAACTCATGTTTTATCTATTACACATATTTAAAAACCTTAAAACTTATCACAATTGGACAGCAACTTGTACTGACAGCCGGTTTTGTGCTCATCCGTTTATCTAATTATTACTTAGGTTGCTTGAGATTTACTAAAAGGTTTTTCAGAGTGACCTTCTAAGTATAATATCGATGTGTACGACTATTCAAGATCTGACCTATACCAAGCCCTGGAACCATGATCAAAAGTAAGAAAATCTAAGTACCATCTCCACCCTTGCTTGACATGCCAAATGCTCAACAATTCACACACACACAGGCCACAGCATAGATTTGCTTTGGCTATAAAAGATCAGACTTTCCAGACATGATGTTTGGAGTTAAAACTATAAGAGGGCATTGCATGCAACTTATTTTCCTGCTTCCTTCATAGCAAAGATTTGCTTTGCATACGAAATATCAGAGAAATGATGAGGCAACCACACTTTGACAGGGGTAGCATATCAGAACCAAGTCAACGACGGTCTCAACGGGTAAAAAGGGAAAATTCCCCCCCCCCCAAATAATAAATAAATACGACACAAACCAGGTTAGAAAACCGGAGGCATGCAGAGTCCCATGAAAAAAATCCTTAAACAAATGCAACTAAAATGCATTACTGCCGGGGGGGGGGGGGGGGTGGGGTCGGCCAACCCCACCGTGGCGAAAAGTCCCTCATTAATAGTAGTATCGCCGGAAAAAATGGAGGTTTTCGACCCCTCCTTTGTCGCCTCCGGGCGTTCAGGTCTCAAGCGTACTTCCAGATCTGTTTTTTTTTTTTCAAAATTTGAGCAAAAAACGACATTGTTTTGTTGAATGATTTTTCGGAAACACACACACAAGAAGAAATCGCAGGTGATCAGTCGCAGAAGAAGAGGAAAAAGCAGAGCAGAACCGAGGAGCCAGAAGAAAGAACGAGGAAAAAGCACAATTGAGGCCGAACGACGAAGAAGAGGAAACGCCGGACGCCCAACGCCGCCCCCAGTCGTTGAGAGCCACCGAGGTATTCTTTTGCCCTCATTTCTAATTTCCCATAATCTATGATTTGCCCTAATTTCTATAGTTTGGGTGAGAGGAACAGTGTATATTAAGTGCAACTATTGATAACTAATTCAGATTCATAGAGTTCTCCTTCAGTACTATCTTTTGCCATGTGATTATTAATAGATGGGATTTGTTTGCTGCTGTTTTCCATTTGTTTGCTCCTGGACTTGACAATAAACTAATTTTGATTTTGACAAGAACATAGAACTAGTGCTTGTCAAAATCAAAATTAATTTCTAACCGATAGGGATAATTGTGTATAAATTATGACATTTTCCCTTATTTTCTGATTTTATTTTCGGGGGCACCGTACAATTTCGCCACCACCTCAAATGAATCCTGGCTCCGCCCCTGATTACTGCAACTGGTTTACTCTTCTTAATATCAGTACGAATAGAAAATACATACTCCCTCCGTCCCACTTGAAGAGTTACAGTTAAGTTTCCTTTTTCCTCAGTCCCACTTGAAGGGGTACACTTTCCTTTTTCGTCCGTCCCACTTGAAGGGTTACATTTCCTTTTTGGGTCATCCTGCTTGTACACATTACCCTCAATTTTTTAGAAAGGGATAAATATTAGCCTCACACTTAAGGGGCTTTTATGGCAATTACCCTTTTTCAACCCATTTATTAATCTCCAATCTCCATGCCTAGTCAGAGTGCAACCCTTCAAGTGGGTCGGTGGGAGTAGTTAACAAGCCAATAGCAATTGCAAAAGAAAGAAATTGAAAGAATGGCTTCCAAAAACAGCTAGGGACGCAAAATAGATTGCCAGCAACACTCATATGGGTAAAAGACTCTTGGTAGCCAAGAACAGAATACATGCGATGAATCCCAAGTTAATTGGACAATAAATGCGAACTAACTGCAGCAATTACATACCTCTTTCAATAAAAATATCCGTCAGTGTCCCATCTGCATATTCTCGAAGTTCTTGCTTGCTCAATGTCCCATTCATATCTTTATCAAGGGCAAGAAACATATCTGGCAGAAGAAATACAATACATTTCAGCTATGATATTATACCCCCAACATGGCAACATATCCCAACTTTGAACAGCATGGTAACAGCACTATATAAGGTAATACAATCATACTTTTTGAGATAAGTCGCACAAGTCAATGAGAAATGGATTTACATAGCCGACCTCAACCTAAAGCAGTTCGGATGAGCTTAGTTGAATTGTTAAACTGTAGCTACACAAGTACACTAAGATAGAAGTATAAACAAGTAAAAGCATGGGAGAACAGATTTTGTAGGAAAAGTATCAAGTTGAGTGAGTAATTGATTGGAAAAGAAAAAAGCTAGTAGCGTTATATACACCAAGGAGCTCTAGCTCCACTGGTACCAATTCGTATGTTTCAAGGGATAGGTCAAATGTTTAAGTCTCGGGGAAAAGCACTATTGTTAGTCCTAAACCGCTACTTGTTAGCCTTTTAAGCCTTCCCTTTGTAATAAATAATGAGGGTTGGGGTAAGGTCCATGTCCCTCCAACCTTAAATTTAAATCAAAGTAAAACAAAAACGAAAACGAAAAGAAGTAACGCTTATATTCCACAATCTAAATTTGAGAAAGAACAAAGCAACAGGTGCAAGGCGGCATTCTTACCAACCCGCGAAGGGTTAAAGTCTTTAATCCTACAAACCTGTGCACACAAGCACACACCACAACCATCACCACCAACAACAATAATAACAAAAGAACTACAGAGCAAATGACCAGTTTTCCTTTCTAACTTATGTATTTCTACATAAATATATTACTTTTGACATCAATTTTACTTTTAAGTCATATTTCATAATTCATGCTTCCATTAACTGATAATGCAGCAAATCCAAAATGGTCATACGCAAATTTCAGATAGACTCCAAGAGAAAGAACACGTAGCTATGGGAATCTATATGTATAAAACCTAAGAAAAAGCAATACACACCGCATATGCGTTGTGCAGATGTCAACGAAAACCAGTTTTCAGCTTGTTCAGTATCCGTAACTTCTTCTTCACTTTCCTGTGACAAGTGGAAAGACCAAAAGTAAGATAATGGTGTCAAGGGGCATAAATGCATCTGAATTTCATACTTCTTCCAGTTACAAATTAAAATGTTTATGAAACCTAAAGTGATAGTACAATAGTGTGACCATCTCAAGGATTTCTTAGAGTCTAGAATACTCTTCTTTGTCACTCATCTGGCTTGATCCACAGCTCACCATGAATGGAGTTGGCTGCATAGTGTTTGCTTAGGACTTCCTTATTTCGCTGATGGAACATGCTTCAAATTTCATATTTTTCAATCATACCATGCGTCCATTTCAATATTTATCGAAGCAACAATGCATAAATACATTGTTTCTTAGTTGCCCAACATTCTGTATTATAAGGAAAACAGATCTAACCAGTATAAAAGTTTCTTTTCATCTTTGTGAGTAGAAACCAATCACCTAAATCTCCAGCTCAACTTCTCTTTTTCACAGAGCATAATAAAAATATATGAATTATGACGAACAGCATCTCCTAATCAATGAACCGCCCTAGATAACTGAATTGATCAACTAATTGTTTTATTGGCGATGTAACTAGACGAGAGTCCCGATTTGTAGTCATTCTGCCACTACGATAAAATTCCCTATCCTCTGTTCTGTTCTACTTGATCTAAATCCTCTTAATTTTAAAGCTTCTCCTCATTTTCTTCTATTAAAGGCGCAAATCCACTAAACAAGAAGTTTTTTTCCAATTGGGAATAATTCAGAAACAATTTTTAACTAATACACATATATCCGTTGTGTTTACAGTCCCGGGTAGTTTTTATGCTAGTTGAGGGATGGGAGAGTCTGCAATCCTGGTCCATCACATTGTTAAACCCACTTTGTCAGTAGCATTAGAACCACATGACACACTAACTGCCAGAATCACCTCAATTGGACACAACAATGTTTCTTCGTCCTTGAGAAATACACTTTTGGCTTTATTATGAACAACATCAGCGTTGTCTTAAGACATAAATATATGTGCAATAGGCTTCCATTCGTAAGATAAGACATATCAAGCAGTTTCATAAAATTTTACCATGTACTAAGTGCAACACAATGAATATCACACTCTAAGAGTTGAATAAACAAATGCATCCAAAGTAGAGCTAATACTTTAAGCATTGGGTTATTTCCTGTCAGTATTTACTGTTATCTTCGAATCAAGTTAATCAAACTAGTGCCCGCCAATGTGGATATAGTAAGCATGACACAGCACTAGAATATATTTTTTTAATAAGCAAAATGATTTCATTAAAAACGCCAAACAGGGGCATAACCCAAGTACAAAGGAAGTATACAAAGATTTCCCTGCTGACTACTTATGTGTTCCTCTCTGGAGTATATAAGAATGCTATCCAAGCAAAAAGGGATGCCATCCAAAACCTAAGAGAATCATCCATAATATCAGGACTTCTCCAATGATTCCATCACAAATTCATCTAAAGTAACAGCATCGATCGACTCGTATACTCGACCTTAGTCCCAATCACTAGGGATCGGCTATCCTTTATTTCCATGGAATATGGTCCAAACAAGGTCATTACAGAGGCTGTAGCTGTTCACATCTCTCTTCATTATGAATGTCCATGTTAGCTTTGGTCTTCCCTGCGGTACCTCTAGCTTGCTTGATATTGATCGACTAATATAACAGCATTAATGGATTTTCAAATGAGATAGTGGAGATAGATTATTGTGAAACTAGATAGTCATAACAGACTGTCGAAACTATCACAGCAAGGAAACAATACAAAGGTCCACAGTTATAAGCATCCAAAAGATACAATCTCAGGTAATAACGGAAGACCATATCTGTGAGCAGTGAACTTATAATCTGTGAGCAGTGAACTTATAATCTGTCAGCAGTGAACTTATATATAAAGGGACATGTTTACAAAAGCATAGGAGCTTGGGCATCCTGATTAAAGCTTAATTGAAAGAGACATTACTTGGTGCAATTCCATTAGTTCCTGAAGACAGTTACTGAGCAACACCTTCTTTATGCAAGCCTTCCCTGTGAGCACAATAAATGATTAAACTAAGATATCCAAAAGCAAAACATCAAATTGTACTTTTGATGAAAATAAACTAATTTATACAGCAACAAGTAATAGCACGAAGGTGTCTGACAATGTGAGTTGAGAAAATGAAAGGTATACCATTTCTCAGGAAGCTGAAGGAGAAAAAAATATACTTGCAGTGAATTAACAACAAGTTGTCCTGTGAAGACATTCCATGCTTGGCCACCACTGTCATAAAGTTATGACTTACCAGCCCATCAAGCTGGCCATGGCGAGATAAAATGTCCAAGTAGTAAGGCGTCGTATGGAAGGTTTTTAATGTGGTTTTGTGGTTTTTGGGTTTCTTTTGTAATGATTAAAGAGAGATAGAATGATTCCGGGGTCAATGAGAGAGAAAAATCAAAAGCCAGAAAACCATAGAAACCAACCTAGTGAACAAGCCGTAACGAGTTGAAACTCGAAGCATTCACGCATGGCATCGTGATTCCGACTTCTAATGTTACCGGAAGGAAAGGTTAATTAAAATTGATACTTGCTGGCATTAGAACCTGGTCTTTCTCAATTACTTTCAAGTATTTTTTTTATATTGCTACGAGTTAGCTAAGGTGATCCTTGGCCAATATTTCCCAGAGGAGGGAGCTTATACATGCAAGCCCAAGAGGAAACCATATGTACATAATAGGGTGAAAGATTTCTGGATAGCATGTTTCCTTGCAGATTGGTCATTGCTTACCCCAGAAAGTTGAAGCTTTTTCCACTTTCGAGTCTACACATCCATCAGCTAGAGAGCTAAATACCAATGTGGCATCGGGCACAGTACACTAGTTGGTCAGATATATGATTAGAAGATTAGAGAACCCATTCCAAAACCAAAATGCCCCTTACTTGTGATACATTAACCTAATCACTCAGCTGCCAAGAAAATTCAAGAAGGGGGGAATGTAGGGGGGAAAAGAAAAGAATGGAACTCTACCAGCAATTTCTGATTTTCAAAATCCGCACACTTCCTTAAGTTTAGTATACTAGTAATTGGAGCCAAATTCTTGCGATGCAATTTATATTGGGAACATATCAGTCTCCTTCTCTGATTGGTTTGGCGTACCTAACACAAATTTCTAAGCAGTCGTTAAACTGACAACATCCCACTCAAGCAACGGGATGAGAATCTGATGCAATCATGCTGACCACATATGCACAAATTGTTGTTATTACATTTTGAAACGTAAATGCTGCAGTAGTCTTGTGGTGTTAAATGCAGGAGAGAATGGACGGTAACTTGTAAATAGAATAACGAAATGCCTATGAGGCATACAATACTATGGAGAAACAGCATGAAACAATACTGCTTCAAAGGAAACACGAAAATATCAAATCTACTGTAGTGAACCGGAGAATTATCGCGACGCACCTCGTCTATTGGGATCGCAAAAGAAGAAAAACTTGTGAGCAGCTATGCGACAGTACATTTGAACAAAGGCTGCAGGCATGTCGCGGAGTTGCGCCAAATTAGGAATAAGGCCTCGTATATAAGCTTCCATTTCCTGTGAAAAAGTAAATTAGACAGGATCTAGACACAAACTACAACCCATTTTCTTGAAAGTGTAGAGCGCATACATGAGGCTGGAGAAACCCATCGGAATCCTCATCAAGCTCACTCATATCGATTCTGGCCTGAGTTAGAGAAACCTGGACAAGAATTGAATCCATTACACAACACACACAAGTAGTTATTTAAAACAAGTGCACACCCATGAAAATATAGCAGAGGCTGAAATGCTGCTTGATGATTTACTCATTAAGCCCAAAGCCATCTGATCCACTTGACTGAGCGTACTACAGCCAAGTAATGTCAAATTAAAAACAGGCTGGACGCCTAGATGTATGAAACTCCCTCCATACGAAATGAGTGTCCCTTTTTCTGAAATGAATTTATCCCCAAATTCAGAGTCTCAATTCTCAATGTGCACTATTTCACCTCCGCTGGCTATCAAGCCTCAATACGCACAAGCAATGCTATAACATGGATACTAAGGTTGCCACTAATAGTGCTCAGGTATCAGCTTCCTTAATTTCCATGATAAATCAAAAGGGGACACATTTTGGGGAAAAAAGAAAAGAACTTTGATACTAATACTTTTGTCTTTTTATTGGTCTCTTTTTGGTAACTAGAAAAAAAAAAATCCTATAAAAAACAATGAAGAGTGCAGTATTACTGTGATTTCTATTACTGTCAGTGACTCAGTATTATCTCCACCAAACACAGAAAGATCAACGGCTGGAATGATAAGATTTTGATACCAGTATGGCAACTCGCAAGTGATTCATCTCCCTCCTAAAGGGAGATCAATGTAGTCTTCTTGCATCTAGATATCCTTACTCCACATAGAGTTCATAAAAGGAACCACACTACACGTGGAAATGTAAGGGTGTGTTTGGTAGAGAGGTTTTTTGTTTGGGTTGGTTTTATTTGTATAGATTTTATGGTTTTGTGGTTTTTGGTTTGATTTTGGTTTATACCTATTTTGCCCTTCAAAATTTAAAAATTTACATGATAGAGATGGAGAGAGAAAGAGAAAGAGTGGTACTAGGGAGTTGATGTGTTGTTTGATAGGATACAAAGGTGAGTATAGGTAAAATCATGGTTTTTGAAACCAAGCATGTGAACGAAAAAATTCAATTGTTTGAACGAAAAGTTCAATAAAGTAACCTATTGAATGCACTCTAAGGCTTTTCTTTACCATATCTGTTAGCTATAAGCAACTAATTTGCACAATCAATACATCTTGGAGCCAAGTTTAAAGAGCCAGTGCATTCTTTGTTTTAAAACTATTTCTTGGAGGGGGTGTGCTCATTCTACATATAATTTCATTTCACGTTTAACTGCAACTCCCTGCACCTCAAAATATGTGTCCATTTTTGAGAAAACAATTGTGCCAGAGTATGTAAGTTAAATAAAATTACCTTTGCCACCAATCATCCTTATTGTCCAATAGTAATGCTATAATGGTACAACCAAGGGTGATTATGTAAATGAACCACTAATATTGCGTATGTGTTGATTTTCTTAAATTTTCATGAAATACCCAAAATGGACACTCATTTTCGGAAGGAGTAAGTACATGTTTACTCAATCACCTTCTTTTAATAGAGAGACAAAGCCACTTGAATTTGCCATGATTAAATTTGTAGCTCAAAAGCAAGCGAAAGTGATACTCGTTAGAAGATCCACCACATAAGAGCACCAATGTAAGTAAAAGACAACAGCCAAAAACGATAGCAAACAAAAATCTTTGCTGTTGAGGGCTTCCTTTTTTCTTTTTTCAATTGGGATGGAGGTGGGGAGAAGGATAAGGTGGGTGTACAGATCGCAGGCATTAATGTGCAGAAAGTACAAGGAATATGTTGAGGGGAAAAAATTGACGAATTTTTTTAAGCTCGGAGCCTCGGAGAACTTGACGCACCGTACGCATCACGTAGAGGTAAAAAGGAAGGATAGCAATTCTTCCCGACTCGTCCTTTTCAAACTTCATGAAATTTGATGGACTGAAAAAACGCCGACATTTAGGCCCTATCTGTTCGGTACAAACAGAGGCAATGTGACAAAAGTCTTCGTAATTCATCTGAAAAGATAACAAATATAGGTTAATGATAACACAAAGTCAAGAAATTGAAAGAATGGAAATGAAAGATATCAATGAGAAAAAATATATATGTGAGCATTACAGTGAAAGAACAACCTACGAAAATGTATACGAACCTTTTCGGCACCAGTGGCATCATCAATCACGCAATTTTCTCTTAAGCAAACCCACATAGCATCCAAATCATCAGCATTTAGCAAAAGATCAGATTGCTTCTGCAAAAGTGAATCAGTGATTAGCATCACATATTCTCAAACCATAATCTCATCAATCGTAAAAGGTAAACTGCAACTATTATGAACCGTCTTATAAAAGCTCGGTATTGTCCCAGCGCCTTCAAATAGGACAGACACAGAATACATGTTTGGTATCAGGAGGAACAGCACCTTCATTTACGCAAATATATACATATATATATATATATATATATTCAACAGCTGAGATAAGCCAGAAGAGAAAACAGATAAATATACATATATATTCAACAGCTGCGATAAGCCAGAGGAGTACACAAAGAAGCAATTGCAACTTCTTGCATGCTCAACAAATGGCAAGAGTTCAAGCAGTACCTTTAAAAAGCGATATTTAGCAAGCCTCTGGACCCTATGGCTGATCGAACCGTCTTCAGGTTTCTGAAAAAGATCAGAAAATATATCACAATGCTAGGGGAAATGAACTCAAAAGAATAAAGATAACAAATTCTCATTAAATTAACAACACAACTTGAATATGATATAAATTCCTTGCTAGAGGAAGGCATCACCAAGCAAAAAGTGGATGAGAAAAGACTGATTTACATTTAACTGGCCTGTAAAATCAGACACTTAACTCCCAAAGAGAAATAATCAGTATGAAGACCTTCTTATAAAAGCTCGGTATTGTCCCAGCTTCAGCACTCTTTTGTTGCTTCTCTTTGAAAATATCAAGCAAGATTCTTTTTGTTTCAAGCTCTGCAAAGGAAGACCGTAGGTATAAAGTTACACATCAAACATAATAAACCACTCGGGATGGCTACTTTGTGTATCCCTAACATTATTATTTAAGGAAATAAGAGAAAATGTGATCATGAAAGTCAAACTGACTTTATAATGCTAGGGTATAACTCTTTCGATGGAAAAGAAGCCTGTAAAATAGAAACAAATGTGATTTCCAGGTGCGCACACAATGAAATGTGGTCTACGCATACATTATGCAACATGTTAAAGCAATGTAAAATGCTACCTCCCTCTCGAAAAGAAGGAACATTTGCATTGTGACTCTTCAAAGTCAACTTGATCATATTTCAAGCAGCTGTTGTTTAAACATTTTGCTCCAGTTGTTTGGTTTTTTGGTTCTTTTTTTTTTTTTTTTGATAAAAAGAATAATTGTACTGGAATGAAACTGAGGGTACAAAGAGGCAGATATGCAATCCACCAAAAACATGAAAAGCCAAAATCGATAAAAACAAAAACAAAAAAATGCATCAAAACTAACTCTAAAAGAAACACAAAGCAGCATTCTAATCCCTGGCCAATTCCATCGAAGTCAAGCTTGTAAAAGCTCCCAAATATCGCCCCCAGAGAGAGAGGCCCGATAAGAAATCTTCTCCCAAATAACAGAAGAAGATTGCTCATGATCCCTAAAGATTCGATAATTCCTCTCAATCCAAATATTTCACATAAACCCGAAGACTGCACAACTAATTAGGATTCTAGCATCATTTCCCGTGCCAAAACCCGCGTATCTGATCATACACATATCCTGAATAGGAACAAATGATCATGAGTCTAACTCCTCCTCAAACACATAACGCACATTAATCGTGAGCCTCACTCCTCATACTTAAAGGTCAACATGTTACTAAGTCAAATCAGCATTTTACACAATTATTTTGTTTTGTCTTAGTGGGGATAAAATTTCAATCATCCGAGTACATCAATAGTATTAAGCATCACAACTTTACCAGCTATGCAAAGACCAACTAACTGAGCTGAGCACCAAGAGTAAGTAATGGACCCTTAGCAGTTCGATGATGGTAAAATTAAACGTTACCATTGCAATCCACCCAATTTTGCAACAATAAGCAGAAAACTAAAATAACTTTGAAATTGTTAATCCAATACTATATTTACGAGACCAAGGAAGTAAAATGCATACAAACATACATTATGAAACACGTCTCAAAGCAACGCAGACCAGAATTAACTAAGAAAAGTAGTTGAAAAAGAAGGAAAAATTTACCCATCAAGGCTTCGGAACCGAGTCCGGCACCGGATCCGATGAACCGACGGAGGTTCCGGACCCACAGCATTGACGATGGAGGTGGGACCGACGCCTTCCTGGCCGCCGTCGATGAATCGTGGCCTTCGCCATCGCTCGAGCCACTGTACATTTGTTTGCGCTAATGCAAGCCGTTAAAATGTAGTCGAGAGTGGCAAGAAGTGTAATGTCTACAGAGACTGAGGGCTTAAGAAGTGCGGAACTGAAGCATTACTGGTTACTGGTTTTGTAGAAACCCTAATTTTGCTGGTGAATTCAATTTGGTTGGATCTTCGAGCTCGGAGGGAGGGAGGAAGAGGCAAATGGGGATA
>JAOTQG010054850.1:0-14591 GCA_025631175.1 Iris virginica
CCCTAAAACTTTTGGCCTTGCATTTTAATCCCTGCAACTTGGAAAAAGAAAAAAAAACGTTTCTGGGAAGGAGAGAAAAAAAAAATGAACTACTGTTTTGAAAACCTGTTTTAAGGTTTCAGCCCCAAATATTTCTGACTTTGCAGATTAACCCCTGCACTTTGTAATTCTTTTAACTTGGGTTTTCTAAAAATTGTTTTTTTTTTCTTTTCTAAACTGTAGTTTCAGATTTCAATTTTTTTTTTTTAACTGAAGTGAAATATTCAGTTCTAACATTTCAGATTTCTGAAATTCTGCAACTTATACTTCAGTCCCTGGGGTTTGGATTTTTACAGTTGGGTCCCTGAGCTTTACAACTTCTTAAAAAACAGTAGCACATAATTATGCATAGTAACTGTCCAGCCACTGGAAAACAGTCTCTGAACATTCTGAAAAAACTGCAGTTTACAGAGATTTGAAATTCAGTCCCTGAAATTTCAGTTTTTTTAGTTTAGTCCCTGAACTTCAGCTTTCGGTAAATTCATTTATGAAAATAAACATTTGTTTTAAAACCTGATTAATCAGATTCTGAAAAAAACTGCAAGTTACAAAATTTTAATACTAAGTCCCTACAGTTTCAAAACTGTCAGTGGGACCCCCTGAACTCAAAAACTGTTTTCTGTTTTATACTCTTGTGAATATCTCTAAGAGATTGAAGTGACATTACCTATTGGAGTGTGAATTTAATCGCTTAATTAAATTAACGATTGATTATTCTTTGAATACCTAGGTAATTGAAGAATGGAGAGTGAAAACACCTCAACTAACCTAACGACTTTGGGTGGCATGTCTTTTCCAAGCTTCGGCTTGAATAGCTAGGAGATTGTGACATTTCAAATTGCTGTCACAGTTACAACTGTGGCACCAAGCTTCACTTTTAGTAGCTTCGTTTCTTCACCTCTAGTGATTGCTACAACACCAACTCATATGCTAGTGTTTCCTTCTAAAAGGGTGAATGCTAGTGAGAAACCCGAGAAGTTCAAAGGAACTAATTTCAAAAGGTGGAAACAAAAAATGACATTCTATTTGACCATGTTGGAGTTGGTGAAGTACACCCGAGAGGATGCTCCTGTGTTACCTCAAGGAGTGGATGTGCTAATGGTAGCGACAGTGGAGGCATGGAAGCACTCTGACTTCCTCTGCAAGAATTACATCCTCAATAGTCTTGATGACACACTATATGTATGTATAGTGAAGTAGCTACAGCTAGAACCTTGTAGGAAATGCTTGACAAAAAGTACAAGTAGAGGATGCTGGACATAAGAACTTTGCGGCTGGAAAGTTCTTGAGATTTGAAATGAAGGATTCTGAGTCGGTGGTGACCCAAATCTATGAGATACAACTGTTGATGCACAAGACGACTCGTGAAGGGCTAATCATGAATGAGATGCTTGTCGTTGCTTGTATCATGGAGAAGCTACCGTCTGCTTGGTCGAACTTCAAGAGCTACCTTCGCCACAAGCGAAAGAGAATGACTCTCGAGGAGTTGAGCACACGCCTGCGAGTTGAGGAAGACAACCGTGCTGCCGATAAGCGTGCTCGGAGTGAGGCTAGAAAGGCTTCATGTTGTTGAAGAAGATCCTAAGCGCCTAACTGGCAACAAGAGGGGCGGTAACACATCCAATGATAAAAAGAAGGGCAAGTTGGGCGCCACTGGTGGGGTGGTTAAGAAGTTTACCGGTAGCTTCTTTGAGTGTAAAAAGGTGGGGCACCGTGCTTCTGATTGTTTCCAAAACAAGTGCAAACGCCCCGCTAAGAAAAAAGGAAAATCTCTTGTAGCAGAAATGAACGACCATGCTGAGGGCGTAGATGAATTGAACATGTCTGCTGTGGTTTTCGAGGTGAATCTGATTGGTAGCAATACCAAGGAATGATGGGTTGATACTGGTGTAACTCGCCATGTGTGCTCGGATAAGAAATGTTTAGTGAGTATGAAGAGCTCAAGGTTGAAGACCAACTCTTCATGGGGAACTCCGTGACTTCCAAAGTGTTGAGAAAAGGAAAGGTGGTGTTGAAGATGACTTCTGAGAAGCTTCTGACTCTCAGCGATGTACTTCATGTCCCAGATATGAGAAAGAATTTGGTATCCGGATCTATTCTTGTGAAGAAAGGTTTTAAATTGACCTTTGAGTCGGACAAATTTTACTTAGTAAGAATGGAATGTATGTTGGGAGGGGCTATCTCAATGGGGTATGGTTTAAGATGACTGTAATGACAGTTGTTCCTCCTATAAATGAGAAAGCTACTACTTCTGTTTACTTGGTTGAGTCTTCTTTAATTTGGCATGGTAGACTAGGTCATGTGAATTTTAATTCAATATGCAAACTAATGCAAATGGACCATATACCAACGTCAAAAATTGACTCAACATATAAGTGTGAAGCATGTGTAAAAGCAAAGCTAATATGAACACCTTTTCATCCCATTGAAAGAAATACTACACCTCTTGAATTATTATTATTATTATTTTGTTATTATTTTTTTTTTTTTGGGAGAACCAGGGCGTTACCTGGCGGGAATGGGTACCCGTTTTATTAATAACAAATAAAACATACAATGAGAGGGACTATCGAGTGACTCACTCGATGTAGCCAAACCTCTACTTGACTTTCATAAGAAAAAAACTAAGCTCTATAACTATAAAGGCCATAGCTATCCTGACTAAAAGCAACCTTGACCTCCCTGCTAAGGTCGTCAAAGTTGGCCAACTGAAGGCATTCTTTGTGATCCTGAGCTTGAGCAGCAAGACGATCCGCAACCTTATTTCCTTCCCTGAAAACATGAGTAATAGCATAAGAACCCATCAGCAACTTGCACTTCCTCAATAGATATTCATACTTCCAAGGGATTTGAGAAACCCTTTGCAAGAAATGGATCGCAATCATAGAGTCAGTTTGTACTTGAACACTGTCAATGCACAACTCTCTATACCTCTTGAATTAATTCATAGAGATTTGTGTGATTTAAAAATGGTACAAACAAGAGGAGGAAATAAGTATTTCATAACGTTTATAGATGATTGTACAAAGTATTTCTATGTGTATCTTTTGAATAGTAAAGATGAAGCCATAACAGCTTTTATAAACTATAAAAAAGAAGTTGAAAATCAACTTGGAAAGAAGATCAAGACTCTAAGGAGTGATCGAGGTGGAGAGTATGAATCACCATATAAAGATATTTGTTCTCAAAATGGGATCATACATACAACTACTGCACCATACGCACCACAACAGAAAGGAGTGGCTGAAAGGAAGAATCGTACCTTAAAGAAAATGATAAATGCTATGCTCCAAAGCTCTTGGATTACCCTAAAACTTGTGGGGGGGGGGAGGAAGCAAATCTTTCAGCGAATTACATCCTAAATAGGATACCTCGAAAAAATGTCGACAAAGATCTATGGAAAGGTCGAGTGTCGTCCTACAAATACCTTAAAGTTTGGGGGTACCAAGCTAAAGTAGCAGTACCTCCACCTAAAAGGGTGAAAATATGACCAAAAATGGTGGATTGTGTATTCATTGAGAATTCTCAAGATAGTAGTGCCTACCGATTTCTTGTGCATAAATTAGAGATACCTTATTTGAATGTGAATACCATTATAGAAGCACGAACAACTTCATTTTTCGAGGAAACCTTTACCTACAAGCAAGAAGCAAGTAAAAGTTCATCAAAATGAGCTAGAGATTCAGATAATGAGGAAGAATCGCAAGAGGATGAACCTCGAAGAGGAAAAATGACAAAGACTCCCAAGTCTTTTAGTCCTAACTTTCTAACCTACATGGTAGAAGATGGTCCAAGGACCTATGCAAAAGCAATGTCATGTCCCGAGGCTCCCTAATGGAAAGAAGCAATAAAGAGTGAAATTGACTTAATTTTGGAAAATCATACGTGGGAAATTACAGAATTGCCTTCTGGCTGCAAGCCACTTGGGTGCAAGTGGATTTTCAAGAAAAAGCTAACCGCAGATGGGACAGTAGATAAGTATAAAGTAAGGCTAGTAGCCAAAGGTTAAAAACAACTCGAAGGGATTTACTTCTTTGATACATATTTGCTGGTCACGCGAATTACGTCGATTCGAGTGTTAATAGCCAGTGCCACTTTATACAATCTCGATATTAACTAGATGGATGTCAAGACCGCGTTCTTGAATGGTGAATTAGAAGATGAGATATATATGAAACAACCTGAAAGGTTAGTCATCCCAGGACAAGAAAACAAGGTTTGTGTGAGAACCCCTCGCTTCTTGTGCCCTTTCAGCGGATTAAGGAATTTCGGCCTGATCGCGTGGTTTCGAGGTAATGGTCACCGGGCATCTTTTTTAATGAGAAACTAATGTGTGTGTTGGGCTTCTCTTTGGATTTTGAAGAGATTCCTAGGTCCTGGGGCTAAGTTATGAATTGGAAAGAAAGTAATCACCCAATCCGCCCTAATCAAAGGTCTCTAATGGTATTCTAGCATACATTAGTCTCTTAAGGTTGGTCAAGGTTGGTCAACGGTTCGTCAAAGCTTCAAGAAAATGATATGTTGGTCATTGTGATAGGTGGTCAACCCAACTCCTAGGTCAAGTCAAAGAACACATTCATGTAGGCATCACAAGGCATGTTTTAGCAAGAAGGACATGTGAATCACATCAAGGGCAAAATGGTCATTTGCACACAAAGGGAGTGAGGGCATAAAAATCCAGGAATCATGAGGGGCAAGGTAGGGATTTCTATATGTTACCTCTCAAAAGCTCCTCCTTAGCTATTTGATGAACTAGGAGATAACATGAATGTTCATGTGAATTGGTCAAGTCAGACCACACGTAGTTCAACGAAATATTTTTTTTTTCAGAATATGACGGTCGAATCCCCTTTTAAGAAGACTTCTTACGTATTCTCATTCAAGCCGAGAAATCAGACCACACGTAGTTCGATTGAAATATTTTTTCAAAATGTGGCAGTCGAATCCCCTTTTAAGGAGACTTCCTAAGTATTCTCCTTCAAGGCAAGAAATCAGACCATACGTTGTTCGGTGAAATATTTTTTTCAAAATGTGGCAGTCGAATCCCCTTTTAAGGAGACTTCCTACGTATTCTTATTCAAGGCGAGAAATCAGACCACACGTAGTTCGGTGAAATATTTTTTCAGAATGTGGCGGTCGAATCCCCTTTTAAGGAGACTTCCTACGTATTCTCATTCAAGGCGAGAAATCAGACCACACATAGTTTGGTGAAATGTTTTTTCAGAATGTGGCGGTCGAATCCCCTTTTAAGAAGACTTCCTACGTATTCTCTTTCAAGGCGAAAAATCAAACCATACGTAGTTCGGTGAAATATTTTTTCAGAATGTGGCGGTCGAATCCCCTTTTAAGGAAACTTCGTACGTATTCTCGTTTAAGACAAGAAATCAGACCACACGTAGTTCGGTGAAATGTTTTTTCAGAAATGTTTGCAATTTGAGAGGCGTATGCCAAAATGATTTTAATCATGCAATTTGAAAAGGTCCATGCCAAAATGATTTTTAATTTATGCAATTTGAAAAGGTGCATGCCAAAATGATTTTAATCATGCAATTTGAAAGGAGCATGTCCAAAATAATTTAAAATTCATGCAATTTGAAAGGAGTACGCCCAAAACGATTTAAATTCATGCAATTTGAAAGAAGCATGCCCAAAATAATTTTAATTCATGCAATTTGAAAGGAGCATGCCTAAAAATAATTTTAATTCATACAATTTGAAAGGAGCATGCCCAAAATGATTTAAATTCATTCAATTTGAAAGGAGCATGCCCAAAAATAATTTTAATTCATGCAATTTGAAAGAAGCATGCCCAAAATGATTTAAATTCATGCAATTTGAAAGGAGCATGCCCAAAATAATTTAAATTCATGCAATTTGAAAGGAGCATGCCCAAAAATAATTTAAATTCATGCAATTTGAAAGGAGCATGCCCAAAATAATTTTAATTCATGCAATTTGAAAAGAGCATGCCAAAAGTGATTTTATGCTATTTGAAAAGGTGCATACCTAGGATGATTTAATCATGCAATTTTGAAAAGGCGCATGCCAAAAATGATTTAATTATGCAATGTATGCAAGATATATTAGAATGAACAAAATTTTATGTCCAAATGATACGCCGCATGATGCCGGGATTAACGGATTTTGACGCTTGTAGCTTTTCGTCCTTCCGGGACAAGCTCGGGGACCCCGGGGGCCATTTTAAAATTTGCTGGAGTGTAGGGGGTGTGGATGAAAATCTCACCCCCCCTTTAAGTGAGAGAAACAGTTTGGGAGGGGGCAAAAAACCGCCCCCTCTCTTCCTTCTTCATCTTCTTCCTTTTTCTCTTCTTGTCCAAAACTCCATTAAAGCTCCTACCAAGCAATTGTTTGCCTTCTCCCATCAACTTCTTCTTCGTCAATGGCGGCTTCGAGCTCGAGTGGGTCTCGTTCCAACAAGACTTTCGGGTTGAGGAGGAATCAAAGAGGGTATGCCCTCAAAGCTCCATACAATTCCAATGATCTTCATCCGGACTTTTCTTCGCATGCAATGGAGAAAAGGATTCATGGAGAGCTATGTGTACTCCCCTATCACCACATCTTTGCGAATCTTAAACAATTTCATGCAAATTGTTAGTATTTTGAAATGGGTTTAGTGACCCAAAAATGCAATTTTGTATGCATTTGGATGATTTTTGTGTATGCTAGATGATGAAATTGACTGTTTTGTTTGTGAATATGAATTTTGTTTTGTGAACATGGGCTTGTGTACATGAGATTAGTGTAGAGGAATTCATATGAATGCACAAATCTTGAAGAAACTTGACTCAAAGCATGCACAACAAGTGTTTGATGAAATGCCCAACTGAGAAAAAGTGTGCGCTTAATGCATTTTTGTGCATTGCATGCTTGTGTTATGTCTTGTATATGTTCAAGTATCTTTTGTTTTGACTCCATGAACTTGAAAATTTCCCCAACGGCGACTTTCATTTTGGTGTAGGCTAACACCCAAAAACGTGCACGTTTTGAAAACGACGCCTTGACGACGCTAGTTTTGCTATGCTTTATGCATGAAATCATGTGTTTTGTGCAAAATGTTATGCTATGAAGAATGATTTTGACTAGATTATATGCAAATGCTAAATTTTAAGCATGCATCTATGCTAGACATGTTTAAATGGAATGCAGTTTTAGTCATGTATGACTTGAAAAGGATACGAGATCCACTTGTTGATTTGCTCTCCGACCTTGTCTTTCTAGGGCTTCAAGGAGCGTCGGAGCCGTTACGGCACAATTACTTTGAGGGAAATTTGGGCCACTCTTCCTTCCAAGGGTAAGTCCATGATTGAGGGCTCGCGTCTTGGGCGCTTCTTTAAGGAGGCGGGGACGAAGAAGTTCACTCGCCACCATGACATCATGCTTGCTCTTCAGAAGCGATGGTGGGACTCGACCCACACCTTCCACTTTCCTTGGGGCGAGATGACTATGACCCCGATAGATTTTGCTTTCATCACGGGCTTGCCCAGCGAGGGTGAGCCGTTGACTGTCGACCCTTTCTATTTTCGAAAGAAGACCGAGATTAAGTCTTTCTTGGGGACAGACTTCAAGCCGACTTTCGATGACATCCGCCTTGATAGACCTACCAAATACTTGCTGTAAAATGCGAAGAAGGTGAGCTCGGAGGCCCAAATCCAGTGCTTGATGAGGGTGTTCCTCCTTTGGGCTCTTCGCTCGACTCTGCTGTGTAATGCAAGTACCATGGCTTGATTCAGTTGGCTACCGTTCGTGGTTGACCTCGAGAACTTGGATCGGTACGATTGGGGTGGCGCCGATTTAGCGACTTATTTTTGGAGGATGGACCATGTGTGCTGTGACGCTACTACTAGCTTGACCGGCTTCATCCATGCTTGGGAGGTATTCGTCTTCTTGAATCTCCTCTCTTGCTTGGTTTTTTGCCGTTAGTGGCTTCTTGTCTTTGTACATGTCTTGACATGGGGTCCTCTTTGTAGGTGTGGGTTTATATGCTTTTGTCGCTCAACCGCAAGCCTATCAAGGAGCAACCTTTGATTGTGCCGGTGATGTCCATGTGGGTGGATGACCAACGGTTGCATAAGGGCGGCGTGCGCCATTGGTCTCTTAACGACCTCCGCCGACTCATTAACGAGCAAGTGAAAAAGTCCATCTTCTACCCCTGGGATGGCGTCGAGGGCGACTTTGGTGATACTTTGGTGAGGAGGCGGTCTCGCGTGTGCCTTAGAGCTCCGATAGCTGATTGCCTCTACCTTGGTGAGCGTGTCTCGCCAATGGGGTTTTGACTTTGGGATACCACTTGTGCCTCTCGATCCTCCCTACAACATGATGCGGGAGGATGTTTATAGGTATACTCAGCTTGTGCCGGGGATGACTCTCGTCAATCCTGCCGCTGGCTATGAGGCTTTCTTGGAAGAACGACTAGCATTGCCTACCGAGCCGGTGAGCGACCGCTTGTTCGAGCCACGCTTCAAGAGGACGATGTCTTTCGTTGATCGGGATGGGAACAAGGAGGTTGAGGAGCTCGGTGAGCTTGATATCCCAGAGAAGTATGCAATCCCGGATCATGTCCGATCGGTATGAGCTTGAAGCCTCTCCTTTTTTTATGTCTTTTTTTTCTCTATTGAATTTCCTTGATGCCATCTTGCTCGTAGGTGTCCGTTGGAGCCTTCAACAAGATCCACCGCACCCTTCTGAGCATGAAGGAGAAGTATCGGGCCTATAAGTACCGAATGGCCAGCTGCAAGTGCTCGGACCATAAGACGGTGATCGGGAGTACTTTAGGCGGTGCGTCTTCGAAGCGATCTTGCCGGGGTACCTGAGCTTTTGTAATAATGCTAGGAAAACAATTTAAATGTGTAATATGCAACAAGTATGCTCATGTTTATGCAAGATATTATGTATGTGATCGATTGTAATATTTTATGATGAATGATCATGCACTTAAAATTTTTATTTAAAATGTGCAATTTTCCCTCCCTTTACTTAGTCAATGTCTAGCTAGGGATTTTTATGGGAAAATGGATGATTGTCTTGTGACTTATAAATGTGTAAGATGGTATATGAGTAATAGAAAGTTGTATTTTGATGTTGAAAGGTTGAAAATGGCCAGATTGCGAGCAATTTTGGGTCAAAAACGTGTAGTGAATACCCAAAAATGGAGCAGTTTTGGCAAACATTGGAATAAAGCTCGTAAAGGAGAGCAGGCACTCTAGACCGTTGCGGTCCAGAGTGAACCGCAGCGGTCCAGAGGCACTGCCTCTCTCCTTTGGCCAATTTTTTTATTTTGTGCCATGGTCAAGCTTTTGCCAATCCATTGTAGGTACTGATTCCCAGGGTATTAGTGAGCATTCAGGACCTTCTAACCACCTCGGCCTTTGGTATTGGTCCGAAGTGCACCTCCTTTCATCCTTCAAGCTTTAGTGCTGAATTCTCTCTTCTTCCCAAGCCATGTCTAGCTCAAGAAACTTCCCTCTCTACCCAGGTTCCTTTTGAAGACTATGAGAAATCTCTTTCTCTTCGGATTAGGGGCTTGACGAAAGGTGAGAAGAATCACTTTCACGCCTCTTTCGGCTTCAAGTGCATGTTTGGATAGCATTCTCTAACCATCGATTGGGGAATGTTGAAGGCGGCCTCTAGGTTTTGGTGCAAGAAGCTTCATCTCTTCAACTTTCACTACAATGAGATGTGTCCAACTCATGTGGAGTTTCGCGCCATGGTGGCTATGCCCGAAGGTGGAAGGGTGGCTTGCTCCAACTTCCTACGATCTCCCCTCATCACACTCCACCAAGTCCTTGAGCTCGATCTTGGTCTCATCAATAGAATCGTTCATGGTAAGTTCTTGGAAATCACCCTTCGTCAGGCTATGTTCGCCGAGGCACATCCACATGATGCTTGCTACTTTGAGAAGCGCAAGTTTGCCTCGGCTATTTGTCTCTTCGCCAAGTACTTCTTTGTCGGAAGATGCGGGTTCATTGACACCCGAATGATCGATGTGCTCCTTCAAGTCAACGAGAGAAGGCCAACTTGATCCCCGTCATCCTTGGGGAGACCTTGCATGGACTCGACCAATATAGCTCGAATGAGAGTCATGGCTTTTATAGGGGTAGCCCTCTTCTTATTCATATGTGGCTCCAATAGCATTTCAATGGCGTGAGGCCCTTTGAAGGGGAGGTCTATCACCCAAGTGCTTATGGCTTGAGGGGTTCTTTCTTCCAAAGGAATGAGGAAGAGTGGCTAAAGTTCTTCGCCGAGTGTCAAACCACCGACATCATTTGGATTCCCCCTCATTGGCATTTGAAGTGGTTTACCATGTATTCCACTTCCAAGTCTTATGTGCTTCTCCCGGGTCTTTGCCATTCAATCTTCTACTTTGGCGACCGGATCATGAGGCAATTTGGTAGGGCTCAAAGGTTTCCTCTTCCGGACTTCTCTCTTCCGACCGTGGAGGTCATAGATGCGATTCTTGCAAGGAACATTGATGGCTATTGGAATTGCCATTTGGAGCAAAGGTCCATTTAAGTGGGCAACCCCGTTGAATCCATCTTTTTGGATGAGACATACTTGGAGTGGTTGATCCCAAGGGTTGAAGCGGAATATGTGGAGAACATAGTCGGGTTGGCTCCCTTCTTGAGAGGTACCATCACCAATGGAGTGGAAGACCATTTGAGAGAAGCTCGTGGACTCCCCTACTATCCAAGTAACTATCCTCTTGTGGGAGGCTCTTAGCCCGACCCTATCAATGCACCTTTGGTAAGGGACTTTAGGCACCGTAGAGGCGTTCGATGGTCCAATCGTGCAAGCTTAAGAAACAATCAAAACATAGGAGGATGAAGAAGAAGACTTTTGTCTTAGGAAGGTGAAATGTATGTTCCCTCCTGGGATGAAAGAAACCAAGTAATTAGAGTAATTTCCATAAGATTGCCATTAGGAGTTTAAATGAGTCTTTGTTGTAAGCAACCCTTTAGTGTCTAGGGGTGAGTCTTGGGTTTGCCCCAATGTTGTTTTCACTTTTCACGTAGCCCATTGGGCCTTTGTAACTTTCTACTACTTGCAATGAAATGGCACCATATCTTTGGAGGAAATGGACTTCCTTTTGTTTTTCTTTTAATTAGATCGCCCCCTTAGGCTGCCTACGTTACTCCCTTACAATTGTCAATTACCTCAATATTTGGTGGATCTAGTGTAACTCCTGCAGCAGAGATACCATGCCCCAAGAAAGATACATCCTCTAACCGGAAGGCACAATTGTTGAACTTGGTATATAGCTATATTTTTCGAAGCAAGGATAAAATAGTCTCAAGTATTGTTCACGATCCTCTCGGTTCTTGGAGTACACGAGGATGTTACCAATGAATATAAATACAAAATCATCCAATACGCAAAGCACGGTTCATCATATCCATGAATACACCCGATATAGTGGTGAATCCAAATGACACGACAACAAACTTCTAATGGTCATATGTGTTGTGAATGCTCTCTTCGGTTTATCCTCCTTGAATGTTGGTATATATAAAATTTCCTCGGATGGCTAGCATATGTGCATTTTGGAGATCTATTTTTTTGAAAATTAAGGGTTAGATCTCTCCATCGCTGCGCACATAGTTCCTCCTTCAAAACTTTAAGAATCTATCATAAGGTACTCATGCCTTATATAATGGAAAATTAAACTTTGCTACGATTATTTTATAGTTACCTACTCTGTTGTTCATCTCCTTCAACCTCTAGTAGGTAAACAAGTTATACCCAGACATTTGCAATGACAACTCCATCGTTGGACCGTGGAATAATCCATTCATTTATGCCCTCAAGTATCCTTTATAGTTTACCATCGAACGAGAATTATTATTTCTCTATGATTTCATCCATTTCTTTTAGCACATGAGAAATTCTCTTGGAATGAATAAATATTTCAAATTCCTCTGCTTGTTTTATTACTCGGTTAATGTTCCATCGGAGTAGAGCCTCTATTTTTATCATGAAATAGGATAGATGTAACCTCAAAGTGCAGTAGTAGGTACACATCCCTTTTATTATGTCATCTTCTGTAATCATATTTTTTTTATACAAGTACAACCCAAATTTTTCATAAGCTTCTCTTTAGGTCGCAAAATTCATTGTCCCATTCGGTAACACCGATATTAGAGTTAAGATTAAATTCCACTTGGAGATTGATCTTCAATCCATCATTATATTTGAAAAATGTAATTTCTTTGTAAAGTTGATCTGGGCATGTCTATTTTGAAAAATACTTCGATAAATCCATGGATCTTGTTAATAGCCAGTCAATCTCTAAATTAATCTTAGTCAATACCTAGTTCAGAGGTACGTACTTGTAGCAGGTCATACTTTCGATCAACGAATAAAACATAAGTTTCCTCGTGAAGCACATTCATTCTAAGTTAGCAACCCATGTTTCTTGTCTTATAGATTACCCATCCACTATCATGATGACATTAGATTTACGAAGTAGGTAAAACCATCAAATCTGTAAGTATAGGTTTATCGCATTATGATCATTTCAAGATTCATAAACCTCGTGAAAGCCGTAGTATTCCTCCTTCATTTGTTAAAATATCGTGAACTCGACCATGAATCCACTATGATCTATTCCATGTGATTCCACTTATGGTATTGTTGTTTCTCAAGACTTGTCACTTTAACCCAACTAGCTAGGCATGCTAAATATTTTAATAACAAACTCCAGTTATCAATTCACCTCAGCGATTATTACCTCGATTCTAGCTCATGAGAATAGTATGCACGGCTATTTCAGATAACCTGCACTGATAGGAAGGTTCACTTGCGTTCCTTACCCACACTCGTACCCCAATTTTTATTACACACATATTACTTCAGGTGTTCATCATTTCCTTAACCTATGTATACGCATTCTAGCATCAAAACTAAGCAAACAAAGAATAAAACCTCTCAGATGCCGAGGATCCTTTCCTGGCTTATAGCCTAATGCGGCTCTGATACCAAAGTTGTCAAGCCGCCAATACTGGATCCTTAAATATAACCCCTAATTAGGAGGTGACACCACAATCAGTCAAAGGTAATCCTATCTAAAACAACAGGTGCAAAACCTCCCCTGATATAAGACAAACAATCTAGATGAAGCCTGTCAAGCACAAGAGGTGATGAACCTCAAACCCAACAATATTTACCTAACTTTTTTTTCAATTCAACCAAACCAAAAGACTAGCATTTAATAATTTCTAGAGTTCACAACTCATGTACATTAGTCCAGGTTTAAATAGGATAACCCAAAACAACTAGCACATTATATACAATAATAGGGATCTATCCCAAATATCATAAGAGCGCTTCGCCAGCTTTCCGTCACACAATCCCTAATGTTCGGTATCATGATCTGTAAGGAAAACAAAATGGAACGGGGTGAGTATAAACGACTCAGTAAGCTACCAAGCTATAAATCAAACAGGAACATGCATATGGGCATAATTACACATGAACATACATAGTTCAAGTATCATTCCCGATTTATTTCACAAGTACTGTACATGTTAACAAAAGTAACCGGGCAAGAGAAGTAAAGGGTAATAAAAGCACCCAAACAGATAACAAATCATACATGTACCAAAGGATACAGGGTTCAGGTACACCTCCCACCCACTCCATAACACCAATAAGTATAACCTGTAGCTGATGAGCTTCAGTTGATGCAGATTGCAATCTGACTCTTTAAATCTACATGCAGGATAGAAAAACAACGAGTCAACACATGACACACTGTCCCTCGATGTCTGTCTCCCAATGTGCCAATCCCAAATTCCTGAATATCCATGGTAGGCGTGCTACTCCCGGCCGAGGATGTAGCCACAGGGTCTAATCAATCTCCCAACTAGCACTGGCCCTAGCCCCATGCTAAGTGGTGCCAATTATACGCTTAGTAAGCACGTGCTAAGCAAACAGTCACACATATCAATTAGTTCAGTAATTCAATCACATCAGTCATTTTAATCGAGTATAAAGTAACTCGATTGCATATGTAAAGTAGCAATTACTCATAGCAGCTGGCAGCTTACACAGTGGCAAATAAGTAACAAGCAAACATGCATAAGTCTTGATACCTTACCTTGGAAAGCAATGCACACAAATGACAATAAAATGCTCTTCAACCTTTCTAACCAACTCTTGACACCAAATTACCAACCAAGAAATCCTTTGTGAATCCACTTACATAAAACCTATAATGGAATAAAATATAATAGTCTAAGCTACCCAATCGTTGATCAAGGGTTTCGACGCTTAACAAAACCCTAACGAGTATTTAACGGTTCCTAATAGATCATATACATTCTAGGGGTGATACGGTTCGGTCTGGTTCGGTTTGAAGGCTAAACCGCAAGCCGAACCGCACCCTAGTGGTTTGGAAATTTTAAAACCTAAACTGAACCGCATGCATTAAAAACCAAACCGAACTGAACCGCTAAACCACGGTTTGGTTCGACGGTTTACGACAACAATTGTAATTTTCAAGAAAAAAAATAATATAGCATAACAAAATGATATAA
>JAOTQG010054961.1:0-14590 GCA_025631175.1 Iris virginica
TACCTCGTCTCCTCTACTGGGTAGTCAACGGATCGCCGAAACATCGATGATGACAAAAGAACAAAAAAAGAAAAAAATAAAAATAAAGACAGGCATCCAAAATTATAGTAGCTCCCTCTCTTAGAAAAGATAATAAATAAAAATAAATAAATAATATTAATGTTATCGCCAATTAATCGGATGTAGCACTGTAAGACGCTCCGACACACCCCAAATAAAAACAACAGATTTCTCTAGAGAGAGAGAGAAACATAACAGCTCAGTCCAATCTAGCTGACCGGAGTGGTTTTCTGACGACGGTCGGCGGCGGCAGCAGCAGCGGTGGTGTATGGGAAGGATGGGAGGGGGACATAAGAGCTACGCGGTGAATCCCAACGATTACAAGCTTCTAGAAGAAGTTGGATACGGTGCCAGCGCGGTTGTTTACAGAGCGATCTATCTTCCTTCTAATGAAGTTGTAGCTGTTAAGTGCTTGGATCTCGATCGCTGTAACAGCAATCTGGTTCGTTCTTCTTCTTTTTTTTTCCCCCCCGTCTTTTTCTTCCGTACCCTTGAATTTGATTTGTTGTGATGAGTGCAGTTTGATTCGGGGTCAGCTTAGTGAATGACTTAGATTTGAGAGTTGAGGTGATTTCTAACTGCTCTTCATTGAATTAGAGCTGGTTGACTCTTTTTGACTTTTAGTTTTGTATTTTCTTCTTGCATTTCTGTGATTGATTTAGATTGGAAAAGGTAGGTCTGTTGTCAGAATTTGAGATCAGATTTAGAGTTAGGGAATGCAGAACTTTTTGTGTTTTGCTGTCTTGTTTTAAAATTTTTCTTTTTCAAGTATGGAAACTTGATTTTGAAGCATCTTAGTGTGTTTATGATAAAAGGGGGATGATGAACTTGCACGATGAGGAAGAAGATTATCAGTGTGTGGTAGAATGGAGATAACGTGTGGCAGTTAAGGAGGTTCTCCGTCTCTTTGACTCTTTATAATTCGTACCTGAAGTTGTTTGTTGACCTATAGAATTTCCAGCATCAGACAAAGATTAGAAATGTAAAATAATTTTGCATCAAAATGGCAGGCGATGAGGTACTATTGGAAGTGCTTATGCTTACAAAGTTCTTAAGTATAGATAGGGACATTTTTCGTGGCTATGTCATATGGTTTGATCACATTGTGTAGTTCTTTCGTTTCTCTTAGATTGATATCTGTTTACTAATATTTTCTGAAAAAGGCTCACATTTTTTGTCCGAGTAGGTCAGACTTAAGTGCTTAAAGCCGATACATATGATTCACTAAATTATTGGAGTTTCTGTCGTCTAGGTTTCAAGGAATTTGAAAATTTTGAAAATGTAAACTTCGATGGTCACCAAGCAGGGACTAACATCCCTTGCTCTTCTGTTATGCATACTTTTTGTGGCCTGCATACCATCAAAGGTTAGTGCTCTGGGACCTTCGCATGATCTAAGCTTTGCTTGTGCTCACTGCTCATTCATCGTCCAAGGAGAACTTTTCAAGCTATCGTACTTTATTGTCCATATGTATGATCATCCTCCCCCTCGGTAGTATGTGGCAATATATAAAAACACACCTAACTACTTGTCTGACTGATGAGGGATCAGGCTATGACTCTCCCCGTTGCCACTTTAGACCTTCAACCTTACCAAGGTCTAATTTCTTTTTCATCTTCCTAGAGTTAGTGGCGTAAAATTTTGGGATACGCAGAAAAGAAAACAAGGAAGTTAAAATGAAAGTAGACTAAAAATGATTTGTGTAATCAAACTTCATAAGTTCATATATATAATTAAACATTTCAAACAGATGGACTTGTCTTACAAGAACAATGATGTGACTGAAACTATTCCATGATAAATTCTTCTTAGTGGTATCCAAACCACACGATTTTCATACTACTTAATCGTAAGGATTACTACTAAAATGCCAATTGTTAAGTAGCCAACTCATCTAAAGGCTTAAGTTGTGTTAAATAGCCAAAGAGGATGCCATGCAAGCGAGGTGACTTGAACCTAAAACCTTCCAAACTTTTGATACCTTGTTAACATCACTAATCAATATCTTCATCTTCCGGCTAAATTCAATAAACTTTAAACAAAAGAAAGAGCATATCAACATGAATTTTTATCTATGTTAATGTATTTGCCCGTGTTCTTGTCGACCCCCCTCCCCCCCCCCCCGGCCATTTAATCTAATACATTTCTATTTTGACCCAAAAAAAAAAATGAAAGAAAGAAAACCAATTGCTCGATATTTTGAATACATGCCTCCAGAATTGCCAAACTAATGAAATGGTAAAAGAGGAAGAAATATTGATTACAAAAACTTAGGAATTGCTACTAGAACTTTATCAATTTTGGGATACTAGATTAGGGTTTTTTTTTTCGGGGGGAGGGGGGGGGGTAAAGATATTGATTTGAAATTGGGTATTTCGCTGATGAGTTTTGGTTGAGACTTTAGAGTGAATAGGGATAAAACCAAGGAAACATGGAAACTTGGGTTGAAAATTTTTAAGCTTCACACTCCTTGTGGCACAAAGTTATTAGAAGCAAATATGGCATGGAGGATAATGGATGGGATGCTGGTATTCGAGCCTCCACAACATACGATAGTCCTTGGACGTCTATACACTCGTGTTTTCAATTCTTTGGACCGCATACTCTATTCCTTGTGGAAGATGGAACTCGTATTCATTTCTGGGAGGATCATTGGATTTGGGAGATTCTGCTACTTGACCTATGTCCAAGGTTATCCGGCGTCTCACGGTCAAACATACCCATTACCCATTTTCATTACAGGGGGAGACGATATTTCTTGGAATTTCCACTTTTTTCGAAATCTTAATGATCGAGAATCTGAAGAATTAGTCAATCTTATAAATCTCCTTTTACAGATATCTTGATAGGCCTGATAAGCGGTCTTGGGTTCTTGAGTCTTCCCGGGGCTTTACCTCCCGAAGTTTGATGACAACGCTTGTTCATTCTCATGTCACTGTCTCATTTCCACCGTCTTCTTTCATTTGGAAAGCTATAGTTCCGTCAAAACTGAAGGCTTTTGTTTGGTCTCTTCTATTTGGGCGGCTCAACACAAATGATCTCCGGCAAAGGCGTCAACCTCAAACAGCCTTGTCCCTGGACGTGTATGTTATGTACTTTGGTCATAGTGAATCTCACAATCATCTCTTTCTACATTGTCCTGCAGCATGCAGATTGTGGTGTGAGGTGTTTGGAGTCCGAATGAGAGTTGGGTTTGCCCTCGATCTATAGAAGACTATGTTGCTTGTCCTTTACGGGCTTTGGCCGGAATAAAGATGCAACATACGTATCGAAATGTGCCATGTTTGGTACATTATGGTGTATTTGGATAGATAGAACTGCAAGAATTTTGAGTAGTCAGGCCCTACCCTTTTCCTTACTCAAGGGGAGGATCCAATACCTCGCTTCTTTATGGGCTTTCGCATTTGGTGCTTTCAGGGGGGTGACTGTACGGACTTGTGTAGAGATTGGGGTTCCATGCTACATTAGCTAGTAGGAGATGCTTCTTTTGTTTGTTTTTCTTTTCTTCTTTTTTTGGAGGCCAACTTGTCCACCTTTTTATATTCTTTCTCTTGAATCTATAAAATCTTCTTTTTCCATGAAAATAAAAATAAAGATTGAAAAAGGTGAAGATTAATGTGGAGCTCTCAATGAGAATATGATAAAAGTCAATTGTTTTCGGTGCATGAGAGGGAGAGGTGAGGTAGAAAGGTTGAATGAGACCGAGTACGGTGTAATTTTAGAACTTTGAGCTTCATATAAAGTTCGAGTACTATCTATTTATAAGTTTGAGCTATTTGGCCACTTTTTACCATTTCTCTTAAAAGTAAGATGACTCACCCAAGACGTTAATTAGTGCTATTTTACGATGTTAAACTACCAACTCATCTGAAAGCTTAAGCTTTTAGAGAGGTTAAGTTAATTTCCTAAATTATTTCTCTCACAAGTGACCCGCTCACACGCGGAATGATAAAGAAAGATGTCACACGAGGGCCATCATAAACCAAACATGGACAATTTACGAGCAACATATGGAAGTGGGAGGATCTCGAGACCTTGCCAAATCAGAGCTTTAAAGCCATGTTAACTTTACCAACTCATTTGAAAGCTTAAGTTGTTCAAGAGGGGTCCAACAATGCATTTCCACTCTCATTCACACATGATTCCCTCACATGCGAAAAGATAAACAAAGATAACTCAATAGGGGCATCATAAGTCACCAACGTGCTCACTATATTGCAGTTAACGCATACAAGCGGAATGACTTGAACCCTAGACATCGCCAAACAATATTTGTGTTACCAGTTGAGTTAGTAGCTCATCTAAAAACTTGAGCTATTTTGCTGGGGCCCTTCAGATACAGTTAATGTCAAATCAAGAGGATCAAAAGACTTCTACGTAGGACATGACATCTCAGGTTATTAGCTCTTGGTGCCATGTCCCTTCTCCTCTTTCTCATCTCCCTCTTGCACTGCCTGCACATGCATGCTAAAACCTAGGGGCAGGGAGATGAAAAAAAGGAGGACCTAGGGTTGGAGACGAGCTGACCAGAGCTTTGGCAAGCTCGAGTTCGGCTTGTTTGCTGAACGAGCTTTAAAAAAGAAACTCGCTTCCGTTCGTTTACAAACGAGCCGAGCTTTTTCACGAGCTCGCGAACGAGTTCGCTTAATTTTAAAATATTCATTAGTTAAAAGAAATTTAATATTTAATGTTTTTAAATACAAAAATCCAACAATATAGTTTTATTTCACAAAATATCAAGCACTATGTACAATTATATGAAATAAAAATTGAATATTTAAGTTACATAAATGAATATATCATAAATTTTATAGTAAATTATAATATTCTATTTATAATTAATATTTTATTCATAAAAATATATGTAAATGAGCCTAAATAGTTCACGAGCTTGTCCAAGCCGTACTATGCTAAGCTTAAGTTTGGCTTGTTTATTTAACGAAACTCAAGTTTGGCTCGAATGAACTTTTTTGATGAGACAAATTCGAATAAGTTCTCGAACTGTTCGGTTCATTTGCAGCCCTATGTGTAGCCTCTAACCCTCTATGGTCAACTTTTGTGGAATAGGCCACCTGTAGAACCATTTCAAGGTATACCCCTTTTCCCACCAGTGGTACTTCGACGAATAGCATGTTTAGACCACACTTACTTTTGCTGGTTTTGGGTTGATTTTGTGGTTTTTGGTTTGAGATTTGTAATGATTAAAGTAAGAAGGAAGAGGTAGGCAGAGAGAGTTGGTGGGCTCGATGAAAATTATCTAAAAAGAAATCTAGAAAACATGCATGTAAATTCGCAAGGAAAGGGCACAACCGGAATAGATAGTTGTGTTGATACGGACCCAAGTGCGGAGTGAACCGGGTGAATATGAATGGGTGAGAATTCTTCTTTTTCTTTCGTTTAGTACGAGATATTTAGTAAATCCGGTATTCCCATTGAAGAAAACCAATCCGAATCAACCCTGGACAGTCTGCTTTCGGTTCACAGCTCGAAAACTCTCCTAATGGCAAACATAGCTATGTTGAGCATTGTCATGTTTCTTGATTGTTTATGCTCACAAACTCAAGTACCATGACAAGAGCTTTGAGACCTTGCTTAGAAACTTTGTCACGTAGGTGCTTTAGAATATTAATTAGTTTGTTTTTCCAATTGTCAAATCTGGCTAGTTAGCGAGTCAATGATGTTTATCATTGAAGCCCCACAAGTTGCTTTCAGTTAACAATGTTAAAATTTCAAATAACATATATTATTGCGATACTGGCAGGGGTTAGGATGCTAGAATCCTGCGGAACGGTGCAATGTTCAGTTTGTTATGGAATATTTGAATGGAGCAATTCCCATATCTTTTGGGATCATGAGTTATCGTCTTCCATTTCTTCGGAGAAGAATTCTTTTCAGGCCTTGTTAGCTTGATATAGTTGGGGCCTATGTAACAACTTAAGCTTTTAGATGAGTTGGTGACTTAACATGGTATTGGAGCAAGCTCGATACGCATGCGAGCCCAAGGGCTCACGACGTTCTACCTCAGCGCCCCCTGACCAGACCAAAAGAATCCGCATAGTAAGCCTCAATCCCGGCTACATGTGAGGGGGGTATTGAGACAATATCCCACATCGGGACTAAATAAGGCTCACAATCACTTAATAAAGATTCTGGGCTACCCCTCTCATTGCCAATGAGTTTTGAGATAGAACCCCAGACTTTAGCATGCCTCTCTTAGGGCGCAAAGTTTGGGAGATTTTTACAAGCTTGCCTAGCCTACATGTATTTTCATTTTTAGCCATCTTGGCTTTTGATGTTTTTGGTGGATATCTTGTCCACCTCTTTGTATTAACCCCTTTCCATCAATTTTTTTCCTATTTCTGGTAATAGCTGTACGGCAGCAAAATGGTGTAGAAAAATAAAGCATGATTTTGCGACATGCAGTTTATTATCTTTGATATCTGCAGATTGCCATCATAAGCAATTAAAATCAAAACCTGGCTTTGATATAAGCGAATTGTGGATTATATCTATTATCAGATGCAAATAATTTGTACGACCCCCAATGTATCCACCGTTTCCCACATCACCCGCAGCGTGAGACTTATTCAGATTCATCCCCGAGGTTACTAAACACCCCTCATAAAACCCTACGTGCTGGAAATAAGAACCGCAACATGCAAAGGAAAGAATTTCTTAGGGCTATTAGTTTAAGTTGTTTCTGCACGTGGAATTCACCATAATAGTCCTCCAGTATTTTTTTCATGAATATTTTCAGTTCATATTTCTAGCGAGAATCCATGTGGGGTTTTATATCACGTTTTGCAACCTGGGGGTGGATCTAGGACAAATTTCGCTCGATGGGATGATGCGAATGGATACCTTGGGGTGTTTTACATAATTTCTTTTCCTCTAGTTATGTTATGCGAATGTTCTTTCGAAACATCACTGTCTTGCTTTGGGTTTTTACTTGGTCAATGCTTCAGTGGCCTTTTCATTGCCACAAAGGCTGCAATTTTAGTTGTTTGTAAGAATTAAATCATATGATGTTTGAGTTTAGTTGTTACATACAACCAGAAAGTTTTTGCAGTGATTTAGTGATCCTGTTTTTAAATATAATCCAGCTACTGTTGGTTGATTCACGTAAGGAAGTGAACTGTGTTGCAGGATGATATTCGTAGGGAGGCGCAAACAATGAGTTTGATAGATCACCCTAATGTAATTAAAGCACATTGTTCTTTTGTTGTCAATCAAAACCTTTGGGTGGTCATGCCATTCATGGCTGAAGGATCATGTCTACACCTCATGAAGATAGCATATCCAGATGGATTTGAAGAGTTCGCCATCGGTTCTATGCTGAAAGAAACACTTAAGGCATTGGAGTACTTACATGGACATGGACACATCCATCGCGATGTTAAAGTTAGTTGATATGAATTTTCCTTCCAGTTGTGCTGATGAGTTTTTTTCTAGATAAAAGGATGATAAGTCATATCCTGTTCATTGAGGGTGGCAAATCATTCCTGGGTTGATTAACTTTTGTCTTGTGCAGGCTGGAAATATACTGCTTGACACTAATGGGGTGGTAAAGCTCGCTGACTTTGGTGTTTCAGCTTGTTTGTTTGATAGAGGTGATAGACAACGGTCAAGAAATACTTTTGTTGGAACTCCATGCTGGTTAGTTCATGACGAGATATGTTTTTCTTTTTTGCCCCATGTACAGTTGGCTGGCTTCGGTTTTCAGTTAGCTTATCACTTTTGGTTTGTTGCTGCTATTAGGATGGCGCCAGAAGTTCTGCAGCCAGGAAGTGGATACGATTTTAAGTGAGTTTTGTTCCTCTTATCACAAATGGATTTTACACTTCCTTCCATAAAGAATACTTTCTTTATTTTTATGTCAAGCAAAACAGTGAACTATGATTCCACTTCCTTCTCATCCCCACCACATGAAATATAAAAAGAAAAGAAAGTTTTGAAACCCAACGCTGCCAGTGTTCCAGTTGAGATATTACAAGAAGTTTGTAAATGGAGTTAGCAGTTGTAACTTTTAATACACTACCTCAAGAATGTCTTAAGTGATGCCTCCCATTCTACCTTTGCCTGACTAATCACGGTACCAGAGGGTAGAAGGCTCTGATTTTTGACATTTCCTTTGTAGACCAGCCCTCTAAACAAAATACTTGGGGAAACTAGCACTCTTCATATCTCTTTTGGTCTCGAGTCTCGACATTTCTCCATACTCCAGGTTACCGAATTGGTTGTCCACATCATGGAAGTCATAATCTCATTGATAAAGGCTGGGCAAAAGTTTTATGCTAGAAATAGAGATGGAACACTATGAAGACAATATATGAACCATGAACTTTAACTTTTTCCCTATTGTTGGCTGTCCTAACTCTACACAGAGTGAATTCAAAGAGCTTGACTTTAATACCTGCATTATAGTGTCCCTGAAATGTATGAAATTTAGACAGTGAAGTTTCCATGTGCTGAGTTTAGATTAGTAACTTGTATCATAATATAATGGATGATTGCCAATTCTGTGTATCACACGCACATGCACACATTCACAGAGATGGAGATTTATCTAGGGAAACAAAAAAAATTGACGACTCAGTTTGGAGAAAAACCCGACATAGATGATTGGATTCTATTTTACCTGTTTGTAAATCTCATTAAATCGATAGGATTACCATGATTACTGGTTTATGTTGGTGCGAGTTTCCGTAGAGAAAGATCACTATAGAGAAGAGGATTCTACAGTTTTTACATCTTACACACGGCTTCTTTATATTCCATGTTCGTATAAATGTGTAATTACATTGGCCCTATGCAGGGGTGGGCTTACTAAGGAGTGATGGTGGGCATGTGGCCACATTTGGAGAAGCTTTATTTTGTGTGTGCAAGTGCATGCAGGAGCTCATTTAATTAGTTCTGGAATGGACATAAGTAAAATACTATTCCGTAGAATGTTAGTGGTAGAGTAGTTGTCTTGGAATGGGAGCACGTCATATTCATCATGAATATTGAGGGATATACTTAAACATTTAATTTCATATGTAAATTTGTTTTTCTTTAATTCATATTATACACATGCAAAACTCATATACGATTCTCTCATTTAAATGAGATTGCCGAGATTGCTCAAAAGCTGATTATTATGGGTTACTTTTGTCTAACAAAAGATTTCCTTGCTTTGGAGTTAGCAATAGCTCTCACTGCAGTTGAAAGATTTGTTTTTTTATGCAATGAAGTATGTCAAGAGTTCTTTATGTACCAAAATGTGGAATAGTGGTTTAATGATTAGTTAGATTTGGCCCGAAATATAGAGAGAGAAACTTCTGTGATATATTCATGTTAATAAGTAGAATATTACAACCTATTTCTACTACATTTACATATTACACCGAGCACCCTAAAATGCTAATGCTATACAATAGTGACCGATTATTTTTAACACTCCCCCTCAAGTTGGAGCGAAGGTATTTCTCATGCCTAACTTGCTTATAATAGGAATAAAATCTCTACTACTAAGACCTTTAGTTAAGACATCGGCTAATTGATTGCCATTTATCTCAATATGCTTGGTTCGGTCATGTTGAACCGGATCATGAGCGATGGAAATAGCTGCTTTGTTATCACAAAACAACTTCGTAGGACTGGTCGGTGAAAGACCCAATTCTACAAAAAGAGATCGGGTCCACAAGAAGTCACTAACACCAAGAACCATAGCTCTATATTTTGCCTCGACACTCGACCTTGCTACTACTGCTTGTTTCTTGCTACGCCAAGTTACTAGGTTACCTCCAACAAAGGCACAGTAGCCAGAAGTGAAACGCCTATCATCCATGGAGCCAGCCCAATCTGAAACAATATATCCTTGAACATCTAGATGGCTATGAGGTTCAACAAATCCTTACATGTGTAACCTTCAAGTATCTCAAAATGTGATAAACTGCATCCATATGAGGGTCACGGGGATCATGCATGGAGTGGCTCACAACGCCAACGGAATATGCAATGTCAGGTTTAGTATGTGTAAAGTATATAAGTTTCCCAACTAGCCGTTGGTATCTCTCCTTATCCACCTCGATGCCAACACCTCCCGAGAGCTAGTTGATGCTTGGTGGACTGATGGTGAAGTGAAGGCACACTTTACAAGCAATCCATTGCTGACTTTAGTACCCTTCTAATCGCCTGACCGGTTGCTATGTCCTGAAAAACACAGTGGGAAAAAAAATGTTACCGAACAGTTGAGGGGCTCTGTAATACACTTAAAAGATAATAAATTTGAGGTAAATGATGGAACATGTAGGACAGAGGTCAAGGGTAATATGGGAGAATAATGAATAAACCCTTTCTCCAGAATAGGTACAAGGGATCCATCTGCGACCCGAACCGTATCCTGTTCAGACACATAAGTACTAAATAAGCTAGAAGAATTTGTCAATTGATCAGAAGCTCCTGAATCAATGATCCATGAGTTAGAAGACTGTGTAGACGTCGAGGCGGAAGCCATACTTGTGTGGGCAAAATGAGAAATTGTAAAAAGAGCCGAAGAGTTGGCAAGCAAGTTGCGAAGTGCACTTGTCTCCGAGGATGTCAAAGGAGCCTCTGCTACTGGACAGTAGTATCCATGCCGGATGTATGCGTCTCCGGTGAGAGGTGAGCACTGTATTGACGGTGTCCCCCTTGGTCTCGACCTCGGCCATGACCATAACCATGACCTCGACCGCGGCTACGAAGGTAAGGGTGTAGGAGGAAGCATCTGTAACGAGTATGTCCGGTCTTTCGACAATGATTACACAAAGGAGGACTCTTATCAACAAAGGAGAGTATCCTCAATGGGTTAGCAACAGGAACAGGAGTAGCAACAAGAGCAGAACGATCTGACGGTTGCGAATGAGAAACCATAGTATGTCGTTGATTTTCCTCCCCTTGAATACGAGCATGGCCAGTGGGAACATCAGGAAGTGGAACTCTTCCGATTAACTGTGCCTTAATTGAATCATAATAGACATCTAACCAGCTAGAAAATCAATCGGTCGATCTTCTTCCACAATCTCTGATAGGTCTGCGCATCTCTTGTACATTCTGCTCTAAAGATGCGATAATGATCAAGTTCCGTTCATAACCATGTCTATTCAGAATAATACTCAGCTAGCGACTTGTTAACCTGTATGTCTCACGAACTCTCTTTCTAATCTCATAAACCTTCGAATGATTCCCAGAATGAGAATATGTCTGAGCTAACTACAAACTCCAAATTTCTTGAGCAGTGGCAAGAAAATGGTAACTCTTGGGAATCGGATAGTGCGATGGTGAAAACTTGGCTCTTTAACTCTATGGAACCTAGTATTCGAAAGAACGAGGGATTATCTGGGAGACGCGTGGCTGCTCCGATGGGGTTGGTCTTTTCACGGTAGGCTCGGTTTTCTATGGTGAACAAAATGGTACTCCCAAATCTCCATGGGTATCTATCTAACGTCGGCTCGTGAGTCGTGATACCAAGTCAGCTTTGGCCCAAAATATATAGAGAGAAACTTCTGTGATATATTCGTTTAAATAGAAAAGTAGAATATTATTTCTACCACATTTACATGTTACATAAGCACCCAAGAATACTAATGCTATACAATATTGACCCATTATTCTTAACATGATTGCTTAGTAATTTATATTTGGATATAATTTTCAAATGAAGATATCATCCGGCTATTTAAGATAGTGAAGCTTTGGAAGACTAGAGTGAAAATTCAAGCTATTTCCTTTTTAAGTTACTTAAAATTGTTCAATTTTTGAGTTTGGAATGAATTTATTTTCATATCCAGTACTGTACTTTATAATCAACTTTATATTGCAGGAAAAAATAATATTCTTCATTCCCACTCCGTTTTGATTTTAATTATTTTGTTTTTATAAAACATTACATTGTGGAGAAAAAATTGTGCCTATCCTCCCTAAGAGTCCTAAGTCTGCTACTGGCCCTACGTATAATCTATTTGAACGAAATACAAGTGCTAGTTCTAGAGGAACCCCTTTATTGGTTTTTGCCAGCTATTGCTTGGACTTTTGGCTTTTGTATGTTTCAATGTAATTACCTTTTCTCCTTTAGGAATCCTGGGAACTACTCCTGAAACCTCTTTGTAAAGAATAAGCTATAATGGTGTAAATAGGGAAATTAGACCCATGGATATGTTAAATAGTGATGGTAAATTAGAAAATTAACTAACCAAGAAGGAAGTGGTCCAAATATGAAAACTGATTTTCGTGTATTTACAAACATATACCTACTGTCCCAAACTTAAAATGACGCCGATTTAGACATTAACCTCCTCAAAGAAGTGCATAATGCAGACTCAAGCATGTATACAAGTAAATAATGAATCATTGGCATCGGGTAACAGAATAAAGAATAGTTATAATTGACATAGGGTAAGCAAACAAAAACAATAATCGTTAAATTCATGATAAGATTATTTATGATTTCACTGGTCATTTGGATTGTTGATCTAGTCTATTAAATGGTATACCAGAAGCTGTTTTAAGTTTCCTTCAAAATCTGAGCTGACTTCATATTTTTTATTTATAATGTTTTTTATTTTCAAGTTATGCATTGGAAATGACATGGCTTAATCATTTGTATAAGTCATTTCCATCCTTCGACTGTTATCAATATGTCAATGACCAGAATGGCGAGAATCGCCTATGATGGATTATAACCTGGTTGCACATCACATCTTTCACTTGACAGGGCTGACATCTGGTCATTTGGAATAACTGCACTGGAATTGGCTCATGGTCATGCTCCTTTTTCAAAGCACCCTCCAATGAAGGTATGCATTTCTGATATTTCAATATAGTCAGCCGTGGGCTGAATTTCCTAGAGGGGGCTTGGCTTCTTATGAGTCTGGGATCTCTAAATTTCATCAATCTCCTTGTTTCCTGACATAGGTACTCTTGATGACCATTCAAAATGCCCCTCCTGGACTAGATTATGAGCGTGATAAAAGATTTTCTAAGGTATTATGTCCTTTTTGGTTAGTTTATCGTAGGACATCAACATGTCTCACATTCTTATGTGTGCACGAAACTTTGAAATAGAAAAAAATGTCTGCTGTGTTGCATGGTCTATAAGTTGGTCCGAAGGCTGCAGTGGATTTGCCTATTTGTATTGTCTGTTTTTGGATTGATGATTAAAAATTTTCCAGTTGTGAACAGTCTTTTAAGGAAATGGTTGCAATGTGCTTGGTGAAAGATCCAACCAAAAGGCCAACTGCAGAGAAGTTGTTGAAACATTCCTTCTTCAAGCAAGCTAAACCTCCAGAGCTTTCTGTAAAGAAACTTTTTGCCGACTTGCCACCGCTTTGGAATCGTGTTAAAGCCCTTCAGGTATGCCTATCATGTTGCAGTTTTCTCTCTGTGGACTAGGGTAATTTGCTTAATGGCATTGTGAAATTCTTGCAGCTTAAAGATGCTGCACAACTTGCTCTCAAGAAAATGCCTTCAGCAGAACAGGAAGCCATTTCACAGGTTAGAGGCATTATTCCAAGCCTTTTCTCTCTGTGGCCTAGGTTAACTTGTTTTGTACTAGATTTCTTCACTTCAATTGTTAAGTGTCACTGTTTAGTCTGTAGACTCTGTACTACGGTAACTGGGCCAAAGACTGAAAAAAGTTTCCATTTATTATCCTGATTTAGTTTTACCTTCAGCACGACATTTTCCCATATGTATTCCCCATATTGCTCATCTCATATCAACCCCCGGCATGGATGGGCATTAAAAACAGTAACAGAACCACCGACATGGCCGATCACATGATGTGTAGTCTCTTTTTTATTTTTATATTTTTTGTTAATTGTACCATTTATTATTTTCCTGTTATTTTTATTTTTCTCTCTCCCACCTCCCTCCTTCCTAGCTCAACAGACAGTCTCCATTTAAAATTTATTTTCCACCTCCTCTTCACCATTGCCCCTGCCGGATGCCAGCTTATCACTACCTTGACTTCCTTTATTTTCTACAAAGAACAATTCAACTCTCGCGATACTTTATCTTTCTAATAAACCTACCCTCTGTTTAGACTTTGTAAACCTCTTGTGAACTGTAATAGTGGATCAAAAATTTGAATTTGGAGTTGATGAAGGTGAAGAAAATGCTTTTCTGTCTGCGATGGATGCACCATTAAAAGTTGCAAATGTTGCATGAAATAAATCACTCCCTCCTATCCAAAATGCGTATCCTGTGTGTATTTGGCACATAATCTTAGACAAGCCACTGGACTTTATTGAAATAAAACAGTGGCCACAAATAACTTAGATGTAGTATGTAGGGGTGGGCACGGTTCGGTTCGGTGCGGTTCCAAGGTAGAACCAAGAACCAAACCGTTCAATATAAACAGTTCGGTTCGGTTCGGATTTAATAGGGAAATTTTATAAAACCGGTTTCAATCGAACCGTTCGGTTCTGGTTCGGTTTCGGTTTTGGGCCGAAAGGACTGATGGACCTTTGTCAAAGCCCATTAACATATTTTTCAATTTAAAGCCCAATAA
>JAOTQG010055072.1:0-14587 GCA_025631175.1 Iris virginica
TGTCTCTTGTTTGTCTCGAGTTATATCTCTCTCTCTCTCTCTCTCTCTCTCTCTCTCTCTCTCTCTCACACACACACACACACACGCACACACTTCATAGTGTCACAGCTAAATTGGAACTGTTGGCCGACAGGCCCAAAACATTCAGCGGTTCATTCCATTTGTAGCTATCTTCAGCAAAAGTTTATGAAAATCATTCTTGCACATGGTTTAAATGTGGAGATGCCGGGTCACACACACGCACACACACTTCATAGTGTCCCTTTTTGTCTAATTCTAGTGTACAAGGGTTGGGTACACTAGCTGCTCTTTCTTACACAACCACAAAAAAGAAAAGGTCCAAGAGTTAAAGTCTCTTGTTCCAAGGCTACTTCCAAGAACAAGGTGAGAGGAATTGCAATATCTAAGATTAATAACTTTAAACTCAACATCAATAGCTGGAATAATTTCTGTAAAGCGAAGCAACTTGCGACTTACCGATAAATATCCCTCATTTCCGTCCCAAACGACCATTTTTGGTAATTTAGTTCTCTTATTGACTTCAAATGATTCAGCAAACTCTTGCCATTGCTTAATGCCAACATAACCAAATACAAGATCACGATTTGCAGAAGCAGCAGCCTTTAATAGATTGATCAATGCCTTTGATGAATAGTCTTCCTCGTCCTCCATAATTGTCAGAACAATTTTCCTGTCATCATCTTTCAATAGCCTCAGACTGTCTTGACTTATTGGCAATGCTAGAGGGAACAAACTCTGTTTTATATACTCATCAAGAAACTTCTCTGCAGGTTTCAATTGGAGAAAATTAAACCAATCCTTTCATATGCAGCCACTAATATATTGAGAGCCATTATGATAAACAATTTGGTTTAAGCAATTCTCCCTATCAAAGATGATGAGAGGAAAATTGAACATGACACATGTACGAAAGCTATAAGATGGGCTGATACACTAGAGTATCAATTGCTTATCATAATTTTGTCCTAACAAACACAAATGTTTACCCCCGTCTCAGTACAAAGATTAACTGTTCATACTAGTTTAGTTAAATAACTTGAAAGGTCATTCTAATTAAAATAATAATAATCACTTAAATGTCAACTTAATTGCAACTGTCAAGTAAGGAAAGATACTTTTAATTACTTTGTTTAGTCAACCTTCGCAAATAAAAGTCAAGCTCAACAAAATCTTGCAAAGAAAGTGATAATTACAGCGAACCCAATGGAGAGGGGTTGTTATTGAAACTTATTCATACATTTTTGTTAAGTTTTATACGAATTAGTAGTGCGAGCGGAATTCTAGACCCTATCCAGATAGCATATGCTAATTACAGAAAATATATGGATATGATTTTTGTCCCTGAATCTATGTTAGACAGTAAACTAATATTTTGGCCTAAAATTTATGAAGTAATATGCACGAGCCTATTGAAAACCATCGATCATTTTTGAATTTCTTATCTGCTTAAAACAATAGCATGCAATTGAAGAAGGTAAAAAAAAAATTATATGATGCAACCATTTATGGCTATGTATCATATGTTGATCTCTACAAGTAAAGTTACAACACACAATAAACAAAATGAAGGACAAAATCACATTCAATGGTATAACTTAGGAATCTCAAAGATGCTGACCTTCAAATGGACCATAAGAAATGCTCTGCTCATTGTAGCTTGGATGAAGGGTTACCAAAGCAGGTTCCTTATCAAAATCATACAAAACCATAGTGTTCTCAGAACCTTTTGCGACAGCGAACCATGCTTTTTTCTTGTACTTAATCGCCAAATCTAATAACGTTGACTCATTCAAACCAAACGCCAGAAATATAGGGAAATCTGCTCCAGCTTCTTCAACAAAATTGCTAATGGCAGAATCGGATTCGAGAACGGCGACATTAGGGGCAACAAATTTCCTCAAAAAACGAACAAGTAAGTCTGCTTTCCTCGGCCCATAATAATCTGTGGGAACTCCATGCATAAAAATCTTGAGGGTGGGAAACCCACTGTATCACAAAAAGCACGTGTTCAGTGGATGACGGATGTACATTTTAAGAATGCAAAATTAGATCTGCATCTTTCAGACTGTGACTTATTGGAGCTTAAATTGCAGATTATTTATTTATTTTTGCATAAGCAAACAGCATGCAAGCAATTCTGAAATAGTCACCCTAATAGCTAGGGATGTAACCAGCTGAAAATTTGTGCCCTAGTTGGATTCCTAAATTTCAGGCTTTACTTTCTACCTCACAAACTTGCCGAACAATGCTAAACAAGAATGGTTACAGTCTCTCTCTGAAGAATATGGAAAAGTGGTGGGTGTCTTTTTACATTGGAGAGCAACTTTGGTAAGGTGTCTGGCTTCGTAAGATTCAGATATGGACAGGATGCAGCAAAAGCAATTAGGAACTTGAAAGGAAGATGGATAATAGGCAATCAAAGTGTGTAGTAAAATCCCTAAAAACAAAAGAAAGTTTTAAGATTAGTGACAAGAATGGCATTGTTCAAGAATTGGACTGCGAAGCAAATGATTTAGAGAAGGTTTCTTTGAAAACACCGGAAAAACAACTGGAGCACAAGGTTTTAGGGGCTTACAAGGGAGAAGAGATTAGAAGATGCATAGGACCAGTCAATCAGCAGATTATGGACAGACTCAAATCAAGTGTAATAGCTTTTTGAAAGGTTGAATTTGAATCTGGAATTGATTAACAAGGAAATAAAGCATCTTAGATCAATGGTTATAGCAGTTAAGAAACTGGATAAATCCATTTATCTCATCCTGCTAAAAAGAGGAGGCATTAGGGAGGAGATCGAACTTGAAATCGCAGCAAAATTAGGCAAATGGTTTGTCAAAGTGGTAAATTGGAGGGAGGAAGAATATGACTTCACAAGAAGTGCTTGGGTGGAGATTACCGGAATTTCGGTTAACGCTTGCTCTAAAGAAACTTTCAGAAACATTGCATCGTTATGGGGGGATTGAGGGAGATTATCACCATAGATCATGACACAAGAAGCATGAGGTTTTTGACAAAGCAAGAGAGCTGGTTGAAACCAATCGCATCCCAGCCATTTACAAAATGTTTGAGCTAAAAGTTGACAGAGTTGTGTATTGCATACAAGAAAAGGAGGTTCCTATGAAAAATGTAAGAAAATTGGAAGTCGAGTAGGAGGTTGGAGCAAAAATTATGGAGAAGCAAGAAGATCACGAGAGAAGGTAATGATTCAGTGGTCAAAGTGCAGGAGATTACCCGTGATCTAAAGCAAATCTGGTTTGATAATTTTTTTGTCAAAATTCAGATCTCCATCTTTCTTTGAATTTGGCCGGAAAGAGAATGGTACCACAAACATCGAGGAGTTGGGAAGTCCGAAGGTAAATTGCTCCAACCGTTAAGAACGAGAGTTTCAAGATGACTCATGAGCAGTCTCTCAAAGAAGGTGAAGAGGTGAAAATTTGGAAGAAATTAAATAAGGATTTGTATGTGTAAATTCCGAAGTTTGGTGGCTGGTCTAAATTGAAGTCATTTTCTCATAATGACTTAATGGGGCCTGAAAGGTTAAATGTACAAGATGGACTTAACTCCAAGTGGAATGATAAGCTCAATTTCAATTTTGACAGGCTGGGACCTGGGTGGTACAAATAAGCATGAGTTCAGAAAAGAAGAAACTTCATTTTAGCCTAGCATCCATACCCAACCAAGTCAATCAATCACGTGAGAATGCTTTAAGTGATGCAGTCAAACCGCCATCTCCCATTTTCTCTTCAAAACCCAGAAGTGAAATCTAAAACAAGTCATACAATGCAAATGGAATTAACCCTTGTTCTTCCTCCCCCTCGCACACCCCAAAAAACTCGATTGGTTTGGAGTGCAATAGGCTGCCCGCGTTTGAGATCTCACCTACCTCAGTTAACACTGGTGATTTGAACAAATTGCCTCACATGCCACTTTGTAGCCCGAAACAAATTCGGTAGCCAAATTATCAAGAAAAGCTTCAGTTGAAGATAAATTTGGGGAGAACAAAAGCAGGAAAGGTAGGAAAAACAAGAAACTAAAACTGAGAAGTAAAAGATCAATGAGAAGGAAAAAAGCAAGATCAGGAAGGTGATATCATCAAGGAAAGGATTGGGGTAGGACCTCACTCGATCATCAATGGTAAGAGAAAGAAGAAAAAAGTAATAACGGATGAAGCAGAAAGGGCTTGGGAGTTTGGAAAAGTTTTAGGCCTAAAAGCGAGTAGGGGATGCAGTGATCAAGATCATGCTGCGGGGTTCCAAAAGTTCATTGAAGAAATCACCAACAGACAAGCAAGATGGTTCTCACAGTGATTCTGGGTATGAAAGCCTTGAGATGTAAAGCAGCTTCGAAGAATGCAGTCTAGGGATTCAAAGTTGTTTTGTTTGAAGGCTGGTATTCAATTATGGGGTAAGTTCGTGTTTTGATGCTGAAGGTGTGTTGAGATTAGCAGGTTTGTGCGCAGTCTGGGAGGTTTGGAAAGGAAGCTTTGCTTTAATCTATATTGTTAATGTGTTGATTGGGTTGTTGTGTGGCTACAGAACAAACTCCATTCACAGCCCCCTGAGGATCCATGCATGATCAGCAGTTCAGAGGAAATGCTTTTCGAATAAGTGAATTCTTATGTAGTACTCTTAGTTCAGGCTCTTCAAATCATCATTTTGCAATGATTGTAATTTTTCCTGTTAGTTTATCATCTTAGTAGGCCATCTACGGGCTCTTTCATTATATAATTTATATTAATAAATAAATTTACTGCTGAGCAAAAAAAAAAAAAACAGCATGCAAGCAAAATCAATAACTACGGCTTGGATTGGACTGGGAATTCGATTTTTGTGAATGTAAAATGAGATTTTGCAATGATTAAAGTGAAAAAGAAGGGAAGAGAGATAGAGAGAATGTCGTGGGACCCATAAAAGAGAGGAAATCAAAACATCATGGGAAATTTGATTCCCAATCTAAGCCTAATGTACTTATATTTAACGTGATACATTTATCCTATAGTTGAGATAAAAAAAATTCTAATTAGCAAAATAGAATGAAAAATAAGGCTTAGGAGCATACTCGATTTCATATTTTGAAGCAAGGCGAGTGTATTTGTCAGCATTTACTTTTGCAATTACAATGGGCTCCTTCAATCCGGAAAGCATTGGAGCAGCCTTGTCTAACTGCAATGGAACAATTAATGCTATCATCTTTGTTTCATGGTACATTATCCAAAATATAAAGCAAAAAATCCCAACTGAATCTTTGGCATTACAAAATGCAATAACGAATGCACGGAATTCAATCCTAGAAAAGGAGAGAAGCACTGGATTATGTGATTAGCTAAGGGGTAAAGCCCCTACAAAGTTTTATGTGATTAGCATATGTCTTCACGGCCGATACCACCTGCTTTGTCTCAGAGCCAAATTGAGATACTACGATCTATATTTCTTCTTCAAAAATAAATAAATATATAATAATATCTTGACACCCTTCCTCTAAATCATGGTTTAGAAATAGAATCAAGCATTAAGAAGATCTCAAAGATTTTTATCCATTGGTCAAAACATGGCTTAGAAATATAATCGAGCATTAAGCTGAATCTCAAAGAATCTTTATTGGTCCAAACAGAAAGTTTGGCACAAATGCTAGAAACGACGTGGCATTGGATCACGCAGAATGTCGGAAAAGGTTTCATGTAGCCGACCCCAAGCGAGGACAAAGGCTGAGTTGCGTTGGTCAAAAAGTATGTGTTTGCATCAAATTATACAAGTTAGATACAAATTATAATACATGAAAATGAGACAAAGTACTGGCCTAAAGGTGAGCAGTATCTGAAGTACGGTGATAGAACTTTCTGTTATTACTGCACCTCGTTAGACTTGAAGTCCAACATCAGCTCCACAAAACTAGAGCATACACTGCCAAATAAAGCCATATTCACAACACTCACTCCCTCTTGTATCAAGTATCAACTAAGAGTAAAACTACACATACTTCCAAAACCAACCAATCAAATAATGAAAAATAGGATAAAGATAGCAGGCCCTCTCCTCTCTATGTTTAAAAAAATCACCAAAGTAACACATCAGGTCGGAATTATATTTGTTTTTTTTTTTTATCATCTTCATCAGAATAAAAGACCAGTTTTTACATTTAAAATTAGAAGTCAATATGGCACATATCAAACCAAAATGCGTTTTGGGTAGTAAAATATGGGCCATCCTACAGGCACTTGTTAATAATCTAAAAGTTGAAATAATCCACATTGGAACTCAGCATTTCAACACTAATAATTGTCATTGATTGCGCACATGTTGAATTTCAATGCGGAATATTTCCACTTTTAGATTATTAACAAGTGCCCTAAGGCATTTCCCATAAAACATTTAGTCATTAAAAAAATACATCAAAATTCTATGAATTGCAAAGATTATAAAAATCCAGCTGCATACTTTACATAGCATGGAATGAATAGAAAATTCAGTCAGTACAATCGAAATCAATCTAGAGGGAAGAGGAAATTGAGTACCTCAGGAGCGAGATGCTTGCAGTGGCCACACCAAGGAGCATAGAAATCGACGAAGATGAAGTCGAAGGTGGAAATTGCGGCGTCGAAGTTTGATTCGTCAAGCTCCAATACCTTCCCATCCATTAGCTGCTGCTTCCATTGTTGCTGCTGCTGCTGCTCCCCAGAGCTCGAATTTAGCAAGGAGAAAAGAATGATGATGCAGATCGGAAGAACGGCTTTGTTCATCATTTTCTTTTGATGGAATGAAAATATTTTCGATTTTAATTTTGGTTTTGATTTTACAGATTGATTTTCCTTGTTTGAGCGCCGGCGTTTACTTCTATTCCCTCGGTCGTGAGTCGTAAGTTCGGATCGTATATGTTACATTTGTTACAAAGAAAATTACATGTTAATTTTTAAAACAATATAAATATGAGATAAGATATCAAATGAAATAAAAAATTTCAATTTAGAGTTCACTTTGATTAGTTTTCAATTTTAAAAATTTGTAGAACATAAAATTGTAATATTACTAGTGCAGTTTCAAATGTTATAATTTTACTGAACTAAATTTTAAAAATGGTTGATTTTTTATTTAAAAAAATTTAATTTGGTACAAAACTTTGACAATTATTTTAAAACGGAGAGAAAGTTTCTGTCTTTTTGCACATGTGACACTATGTGGAATACTAATATTCGAAACTCTTTTTTCTTTCGTGGAAAGATCGACTTCCCAATTTTTAACAAGAAAGAATTAAAGAGATTTAAAAGAAAGAAAAATATTAATATGAGGTAAAGGTAATAAAAAATATTTATCATGAGCACTACTATATAGCATAAATCAACAGACAAATCGAAATACATCAATATATCAAGTATGTTGATTTGTCGATTGATTCATCGATATATCAAGCATTTTCTTTATATAATTTATCTTTTTTTTTCGTATTGTTACTGGATTATAAGATAAGAAAATAATAAAATGTATTATTAATTTTTTTTAAAAATCTTCTCTTTCTTCACATTTTCGGAAGAAAATAAAAACGTAAATCATTCCTTTTGTAATAGAAAAAAAGCCCACCGCACTAGTAGGTAGCAGAAGATATGAACCCTACCGGACGATTCTCTAGATGTGCAGTAGAGAGCTCCTGGAATAGCGACTACAGGTCCCCGAATTGATTGGATCGTCAAAAGAACAACTTAAAAAGTTCCACGCAGTCAAATTCTCATCAGTACGAGTCAATGGAAGGGCTCCCTGTCCTCGGATATCCATGTAAAGGACACGACGAGCATAAAGACCCTCTTGAACTTCTATTCGGACGGACTGAATATCTTTTATAAGGAATCGGAAAAAGATACGCCGATTTTGCCCGAGCGCAAGACTAAGTTGAAGGTAGCTCCCATGCCAAGCGTTTAGCAGTCCGTTGCTTAGGATCCTCGAGTAAGACTAATGAAGAATCTCAATCCCCTACGAGTGACCTTTAGAGGAGAGGGAACTCTAGTGAAAGAGTTGGATGTTTCTAAAAAGAGTAAGATAAAAGAGGCCCAGTTTGGAACAAGAAAATCCGCTTTTCCCGACGAGCCATATCAACGCTCTCAGTGCGGGCCGTACTAACACTCTCAACAGGCATCCCAGTTCCACTAGCCTCCTTCGCACAGGATTGTTTTAGTAGACGCCTCAGATATACTCTCGGAATAGGTACAAATATTAGAGCTCGGGAATATATACATATAAAACAACCAAGAGCAACAAAGAAAAGGATGCTTCTATGTGGCAGAATGTCCTGAACCAAAGCCAGAAAAGGGGACAGTTAGGACGTTTCTAGGCTTTTCGCTTCAAAAACTTTTCTTTCTTTCCCAAAATTACCATAGATATTCGTCGGTTGTCCATATGTTAAAATAGTACGGTGTGAGATTCGCGAGATGTTGAGAAATGTTATTGCATGTGTATATTTGGTTAGCTACTGATATGTTGGGAGATTGTTTATCTAATACTCTCTCAGTTACACAATAGTGAATTTTTTAGGATGATGCATAAAAACTAAAATTTGCTTAAATATTTTTCTATTATTCAACTTTTGCTCTTTAATTAGTATTCTACCATTAAAAGTCTTTTCAAATTCTTTCTTTATTAATGGTGTGAAAGTAAAGGACAATTTTAAAAAAATAAAGTATAAATTTGTAAAATGACAACTATTTTCAAACAGTTTATAACTTCTAAAGGTCCACTATTGTGGAATGGAGGGAGTAACATTTTAATTCGTTAGAGAAGTCATTCAAAATTAATTACCCCATCTGATTCAGAATAGATAAGTTTTTTAATTTGTGCACAATTATTAATGAGTAATATATATTGACAAATCTACTATTATTAAATAATGTCTCTTTATTAATGATATAAGAGATAAATGTAATTAATGATCATGAGTAGTTGGGAGAATAAGAGAGTAATTAGGAAAATATGTGATGTGAGGAACCTTGATTAATGGAAGATCAAAACCTCTTTCAAGTGCGGAAATCCTAAAAACGTTAATTGGTAAGGTGAAGATGAATGGCTAATCAACCCGATAATCGCAATTGATTGAAGAAGCGAAAAGATAAAAAAATGAATGCTTTAAAACCCTTAAATCACAATTGATCTAAGAAGCTAAAAGGAGAATTATTTATTTAAGTACGATAAAAAATAATAATTCAAGAACATCAAAATTCTTTGTAGAAAATTTGGCTAAGAAACAAGCGAATTACTCAAACTTTTAATTGATCATAAAAACTGATTTTAATTGAATACAATGCAAGCCTTTATATAGGCATAATTCTTGAAATTCTAAACCAACTATGAAATAGGAAAACTATAAAATAGGAAATTCTAATAAGAAAAAAAAATAAATACAATTCAAACTAGCAAATTAATTAAGAACCAACTAGGAAACTAATAAAAAACCAACTAGCGCCGGAAATAGAAAACCAAAACGGCAAAAGAAAAAAACTTGCTGATCATATGTCAATGACGATATTTGTCGCTGCCGAGCAAGTTGTGCTCGCCTTCCTATTCCGTGCTTTCTTTTATGCTCGCTCGCCCTTCAACCAAACATAAGGAGACCAACTTGCGCTCTTCCTCGCTGCGACCATCCTCCCAACTGTAGCTTGCCATGAGCTGAGCAAACCCATTCAACACCTTCTTGGCCTTAGATCTTATTACAGGTCCTCGCAGCGTGGGTGTGCTTGGTGTCGACCAAGTCGACCTAGGCGATCACTCATCATCCTCCCCTTCTTGAAAAGGATTTAACCTCAAATAAGACATATCATAAGGAGAGAGATCGGCCACATTAAAGGTCGCACTACACCATAATCTCCTGGTAAATCGATCTTGTAGGCATTATCATTCACTTTCTCAAGTACCTCGACCGGATCATCCCCTTGCGACTGCAACTTGGACTTCCGTTGGTTTGGAAACCTCTCCTTCCTAAAGTGAACCCACATATAGTCGCCAGGCTTGAAGATCACCTGTCGTCACCCCTTATTCGCGACCAACCAATGCCTCTCGCTTGTCTTGCCCTGTGCAGCCTTAGCTCTCTCGTGCATTTTTTTTTTTACCATTTCGGCCTCTGCTTTCCCATCAAGACTAGACCTCTCCTTTACTGGTATCGGCAACAGGTCCATGGGAGTGGTGGGATTGTACCCATACACAAGCTCGAACGGAGAGAACCCTGTCGAGCTGTGGGTTGCTCGATTATAAGCGAACTCTACAAATGGCAAGCAATCTTCCCACGACTTTAGATTCTGCCCTACAACTGCTCGCAATAGCTGCCCCATTACTCTGTTCACTACTTCTGTCTGCCCATCTGTCTGGGGTGACAAGTCGTCAAAAACATAAGTTTTATCCCCAACTTTCCCCACAGTACCTTCCAGAAATAGCTAAGGAACTTAACATCGCGATCACTCACAATACTCTTTGGAATGCCATGCAACTTGACGATGTGATTAAAAAATAAGCTCGCCACATGAGTTGCATCATCTGTTTTGTGACATGCGATGAAATGAGCCATTTTAGAAAACCTATCGACCACCACAAAAATAGAATCTCGCCTTGCTTTTGTCCTCGGCAATCCCATCACAAAATCTATTGAGATATCAATCTACGGACAATCAGGCACAGGTAAAGATAAGTATAAACCATATGGTTTGGAATGCGACTTAGCCCTTTTGCATGTAAGACATCGACTACAAAACTTCTCGACATATCTCCTCATATGCTATCAGAAAAAGTGTTCTTCCAAAATAACACAAGTATTCTCGACACCAAAATGTCCCATCAGTCCTCCACCATGCGCTTCCAATAGTAATAACTCTCTAATGGAACATGAAGGAATACACAACTGTCGACCATGAAATAAAAACCCTTCATGTCTAAAGAATTGGTCGACTGCCCCCTATTCGCATTTGTCCCATACTTTGCTGAATTCAAGGTCGCATGCATACAACTCTTTAATATGCTTGAACCCTAATAGTTTGTTCGCAAGTGTCGTTAAGAGAGTATACCTGTGAGATAGAGCATCCACGACGATGTTGTCCTTTCCCTTCTTATACTTAACCACATAAGGAAATATCTCAATGAACGCTACCCACTTGGCATGCCGCCTGTTCAGTTTTCCCTGACCCTTCAAATATTTTAAGCTCTCGTGATCAGTATGAATCACAAACTCTTTGGATGAAAGGTAATGTTTTCAAGTATCCAAAGCTCGCGCCAAGGCATACAGATCCTTATCATACGTTGAGTAATTCTAGGTTGCACCACTTAGCTTCTTGCTAAAGTAAGCAATTGGTCGCTTATCTTGTAACAACACAGCTCCAATCCCTACTCCACTGGCATCACACTCAATCGCAATAGTCTTGGTGAAATCTGGTAATTTGAGTACGGGTACCGAGCATAAACTCTCGTTCAGTGATTTAAACGACCTCTCTTGCTCATCGCCCCACTTGAACCCTACTCCTTTCTTTACAATTTCATTCAAGGGAGCGGCAATCGTGCTGAAGTCTCTGACGAACCTTCGATAAAATCTTGCCAATTAACCCATGACAGCTCCTCTCCTCAGAGATCGACTTGGGCTGCGGCCACTCCTTGATCGCCTTAATCTTGCTCACATCGACCTCAATTCCTTTGTCTAAGATCACATATATAGCCCAGAAATAAGACTTTTTCCATGCAAAAGGTACACTTCTTGAAATTGGCATATAGCTTTGTTTCCCTAAGCACCACCAGAACCTGCTTTAAGTGTCCCGCATGCTCGAGCAAATCCTTGCTATAGACGAGTATGTCATCGAAGTAGATGACCACAAATTTGCCAATGAAACCTCGCAGAACATGATTCATGAGTCGCATGAAAGTTCTCGGCGCATTAGACAACCCAAATGGCATTACTCGCCACTCATACAACCCTTGTTTCATCTTGAAGTCCGTCTTCCACTCATCGCCTTCCTTTATTCAAATTTGGTGATAACTACTCTTAAGATCAACATTTGAAAATACTTTGGCCCCATGTAACTCATCCAACATGTCATCTAATCGTGGAATATGATGCCTATATTTAATAGTAATTTTGTTAATACTTCGTGAATTACTTCGTGAATCACAACACATTCTCCGAGTGCCATCTTGCTTGGTCACTAGAATGACTGGAATTGCACATGAACTCAAGCTCTCCTGTATCTACCCCTTTTCAAGCAACTAAGTGACTTGTTTCTCGATCTCTCTAGATGCCTCCGGGATGCACCTATAAGCTGGTCGGTTTGGGATAGAAGTACCAGGAATCAGGTTGATTTGATACTCAATCCCTTTAATAGGTGGTAATACCTTTGGTAACTCCTCGGGAAACATATCATTGAATGCACTAATCAACTTTTGAACTTCCGCGGGTAACTCAGATACATCTGTGGTTGCTAAACACAACTCCTTACAAACCAACAAGATGAGAGGTTTGTTACCTTTGATAGAATGCATGACCTCCCTTTCCTTAGCATAAAAATTGAGCTTAGTAGCTTTCTCCTCGGCAGGGATAGTCGCTGCTTCCTTCCTCGGCCCAAACTCCTCTCTTCTCTTTATTTCCTCCATACCTTTCTCAATCCTTTCCTGGTCTTCGCAGATTTGAGCTGGGGTGAGAGGGGTAAGTACAAGTTTCCTCCTGTCCCTATCAAGCGAGTATCTATTAGTAAAACCATCATGCGTCACTTTTCGATCATATTTCCATGGTCACCCCAAAAGAATATGACCCGCATGCATAGGTACCACTTCGCACGTAACTTCATCCATATATTTCCTGAGTGAGAATGGCACAACGACTTATTTGGTTACTTTTATCTCCCCACAATCACTAAGCCACTGCAGCTTGTAAGGTTTTGGGTGTCTTTGGGTTCTCAGGTTTAACTTTTCGACCATGAGGGTTCTCGCCACGTTTACACAACTCTGACTATCAATGAAGGTTGCATAATATGTTCTGAACTTGACAGCGAGCATGGAAAATATTGTCCCTTTGAATGGCGACATCCCCTTCACCTTCACTTGTGTACTTAAAGCTCGCATGACGACTAGTGCTTGTACGCCAGATTCATCCTCATGGCATTCGTCCTCGCTTAAAGCGGGTATGTCCTCGAACTCTTCCTCGCCTGCGAACTCGTACTCTCCATTAGCACCCATGATCAATACTCGTCGATTTGGACATTGAGACGTGATGTGTCCCATACCAAAACTCTTGAATCATTTTATATCTCATGTTTTAGCTTGGGATATCGACGATACTCCTGGAGTTCTGTCTTGACCATCCCTGTCACCTTCCTTTACTTTAGGTGTGGCAACCTTCTATACCACTGTAGGCGTGCTCACATTCCATTTAGAGTTGCTGTTGGTAGAGAAACGAGGAACGAATTTGGCCTTCTTCACCTTTAGATGTTTTTCTACCTTGATCACTATATGCAGCATCTCATCGACTTCGATGTAATGGTGGATCTCGACAAAATCAGCGATCTCTCTATCCAACCCATGCATGAACCTCGCCATGGTTGACTTCTCGCTCTCCTCGATATTACATCTAATCATCGCAGTCTCTATCTCCTCGTAATATTCTTCGACGGTCTTACTGCCTTGCCTCAATCCTTGCAACTTTTGTTTCAAATCCCTGTCATGATGCGAGGCAACAAACCTTCGCGCATTATTCTCTTCATCTCCTTCCAGGTGGCTACTGGTTCGACGCCATACTTCAGTCGATTCTTGGCCATTTGATCCCACCAAATGATCGCATACCCACTGAAATCGATCTGGGCGAGCTTTATCTTCTTCTCCTCAGAATAGTTGTGACAACTGAAGATGCGATCCACCTTGCTTTCCCACTCTAGGTATGCTCCTGGATCTGACTTACCTTTAAAAGCTGGAATCTTCACCTTGATGCTGCTCAGATTTCGATCTTGAGATTCTCCTCTCCATCGACCTTTATGATCGGGTTGTTCCTTGAAGTCATCCCAATCATCAGTTTTAATGGGTCCTCTCCTCGCATGACGCGGATTGGACTTTGTTTCTGGGACTCGCACGTCGATAGTGTCGGCGACTTCCTTTTTGAAGTTGTTCATCTCCAACTTCATGTTGTTGAATTCGTAGGTCATGAACTCCTTGAATTTCTTGAGGCCGAAAACTTCTTTCTCGTGACTTGATTTTAGGATAAGTAAATGGAAGTGAACTTACCAATTAAAATTAGCTTTGATACCAAATGATGAGAGGAACCTTGATCAATGAAAGATCAAAACCCCTTTCAAGTGCGGAAACCCTAGAAATGTTAATTGGTAAGGTGAAGATGAATAGCTAATCAACCCAACAATCGCAATTGATTGAAGAACCAAAAAGATAAAAAGATGAATGCTTTTAAACCCTTAAATCGCAATTGATCTAAGAACCTAAAAGGGGAATTAATTGTTTAAGTACGTGTAGACACCCCATTTTTGGACCCTTGATTCATGATTTAATTACATATAATTAATCATAAATTAATAGGCAAAACACAATAATATGTCACATAGCATAGCACATGCTTTAAC
>JAOTQG010055183.1:0-14584 GCA_025631175.1 Iris virginica
GACTTCGGTTACTTTTTTTGGCGAATTCTACTAGAGGTAGTGTGTTTATTGAATCAATTAATCGGACGGGGGAGAAAATGTTTTGAGTTATTAAGCAAGAAGGTAGCGATGGTTGGCAAAGAAAGGGTTGGTAAATTGTCACAATTAGTGCTTCGAACAACAAATTACAGTAAGCGTTTGGTTTAATATTTTTCAAAGATATAGTAATCATGTTTTAGTTTAGCTAGATTTAAGACTTAGTATCTCTTCATCAGGTGATTTATTGATGATCAAGTATCCCAACCTCTACCGCACTCGACGCATTGCTTGATTTGATGCTTGAAAATATTAAAAACAAACCAATTATATAAAGAAAACTCTCCATCACTACATGTTGAATGCTTTTATTGATAGTCGACCTCGGTAGTGAACATGATGAGGAAGTGAAGGAAGTTCATTTCCAAAAAACTCAATTTCTAAAGCAACTCTCACTTTTTCGAGGATTCATTCATTGAAAAGCAACTTGAGATCAATGTTCGTTTCGGAAGAGTGGAGCAAAAGAGTCGATCGGTAAATGAGCCAAGACATTATTCTCGGCCCTTCTTTCTGTAAAGATATCTTCTTTGCCCTTAAGATTAGTAGTCTACTTATTTAAGTCCTTCGGATCGTTGATGGTGAGAGAACACTAGCCAGGGGATACATTTACGAGGCTATGGAGTTTCTAGTTACATAGCCTTTTGAAATAATAGATGCCCATTGGAGTGTCTAGTTACATAGCCTTTATATGTCGTTAAATACTACTCGAATCCGGAATTCTTTTACAAGAATGACGGAATTGAGATGCTATTACCAGATGTTGCTTCGCAAGATAAAATCATTGACTAATTGTTGCATAAACAAATGCTCGTGATGCTGACTAGCTCCCATACATATAACGCACGTATCTGGAGAGATATACAATTTCGGGTGCCTCCTCTACCGCCAAATCATTAGTATTCAAATGACCAAGGACAACTGATCAAGCAAAGACTTTGTATTTAAACGGAATATTGGATTTCCAAACAAAACGGTAAAGAGGAAAGTCAAGCCGTAAATGTTTGTAGAATTTTAGTGAAAGACTTCACACAAAAAGAGCAAGTTTGATCAGGAAACCAAATTCACCGGTCAAATTGAAGAAGACAACTAAAGTAGTAAATCTGCAACCACCGTGGATTCTCTATCATTGAGAGTCCTCACAGAATGAAAATCCCATGTAATTTGGCCCCCTCCTTAACAAACAAAGCAGCAATAGCGCGTTATAAAAATTGAAAAGCGGAAACTAATGTGAAAAGGAGACTTTAAGAGGAAAATTCCCTACATGGAAAACAGGACTCGAACCTCACTCCCAACCTCATAACGAACATGAGGGTAGAAAAGATGAAGACAACTCAAGATGAACTTCGAGTGGAAAGACTTGCAGATGCATCCTACCCAGATCGGTTAACACCAAACTTACTTCGAGTAACTTTACGCCATAAAAACACATGCTCCAACGAAAACGCCATAACCACTTACTAACAAAAGAAACAATCTTGATAACCAAGTTCCCTAGACTTAATCCCCCCCTCATCCTTACGCCTACTAACTTTCTTCCGAGCCACTAAAAGGGACTTACTCTCCTCTCGAAATACTAGACACGACTCTATGAGGGTAACTCTCTCCCTAAAGAAAAATAAGCACCCTTTCAGTCAGCTAACCTCTTGGATACCTTGTCAATAACCGGATCTCAAATCTTAATCACCCTCGAAATTCCACCTAAAGGAAGACCAAGATAGGAAAAGGGACAATTCAGAACATAACAGCCCAAAAGAAGGAAAGAATGATATCAAGTTCATGTTATAATCCTATTTGTTTAAACACGAACATTTTGCAGCTTCGAAATAGGTCGACTCAATCTCACTTGAATGATTTGGTCTTCGTGAAGTGCAGTAGAACGCCAAGGCGTAGATATAATATATGAAGACTATTAATCCCATATCGTTGGATGATGTAGATGAGAGCAATGAGTGGTTGACGGGATCGCGGAGGATAAGGATGGTGTTCACGAACGTGTCTTTGATGATAACGATTCATTGACATGGTCCGCTACTAGAGTTGCCGAAGTTGGAGAACCATGTAATCTTACTAGATTGAATGCAAGAGCACCTTCAAGTGCTATTGCCACGGATAGAACATAACAGCCCAAAAGAAACAATCTATTTATGCTTGTTTGTTTACATGTTTAAACTGATCATTTTATTATGCTTACATGTGTTTTAGAGTCTTTAGACTAATCATTTTGTCATTGCTTACATGTTTAGACATCTTTTACTATTTATGACTTATAATGTATGTTTGATTTACTACTTGCATTTGATTTATAGCTTATGTTGATGTTTTATATAACTATGATATATTTCTAATATTTTTAAAGCACTTTGCCGTTTCGACTAGGGCACGCGCCCGCCTTGCGTCTTGTGTCTAGGCCCCGAGCACACCTATTGCCCCCTTGGTTCGACTTGGGCCTTTAATAACTATGATTGAGGCATAAATGTTCGGATCCGAATAAAGTCCTCAACTTTAATGACATCACCAGGTTAAAAGAATCACTGCGGTTTCAGTTTCAATAAAATCCTACTATGGCTTTTAGTGGGAATTCTGAAATCCAATGGGTGACCTCCTGAAAAAAGTCAATCACTAAAGACAGCAAATGAGAATGACAGTTTACCCCCTCCACCACCCGTTACCCTCCCTGAACTTGTGACTCATTTAGGGTTATATCTGCATTTTCCAAATGCAAGTGACCATACTGCAACGACACCGTGACAATCATTCCACTTCTGCTCTAGATACCGAGAAAGAAAGATGTTCTTATTTCCACCATAATGGTATCTGGTAAATAACAACAAAACAAATCCTGTTACAGTTCTATGCAGTCCAATTGTTATCTTTTATATTCCCCGGTCCACTCAAAGCAAACATTTGAAAATTCAAACATTCAAGACATATTACAACCCTTTGTAGAGACCAAACATCAAATAACTGAAGCGAAGCTTTTACTTCACAAATGAGTCAAATTTTAGCAATTAACTCTCATAGTGAACATTCCAGAAAAGAAGGAATGATGAACATTTTTTTTGTCCCAATTACCAGTATCGAAACGAACTTTAGAAAAAAAGAGAAAAATACACTCCATCTATCCCAAAATGAGTGACATTTTCTTGTCCCAATTCCCAAATGAGTGAAACTTTTTAAAAACCAACCTCTTTATTGTAATTTAGTCCAGTAAATTTATAATGTTTGAAAACTACACCAAGAATGGAAATTACCCTGAGAATGCTATAAGTTTTGTGTTCACTAATTTTTGACAGTACAGCTAAAACCTAATATCCATTCAGCAATCAATCAAATTGACCCAAAAGTGTCACATATTTTGGGACGGAGGGAGTACAAGTTGGACAGTGGAAACATAGGAATGAAGGAAATCTATCCAACATCAACATAAATTTCAAAGGGACACTCTCGCAAAAGCTGCCCAGACCGAAGTCCATAGAGAAGCCAATGGACAGCCCCATGCCTCGGAAGCATTCATGTAAAGTATACCAGGCTATGCTCGTGCCAAATCTCAATTAATGGTTAAATATCACACAGACCACAGATCCATGTACTCATATTCTTCCTTCCCTCTGCCAATAGCTTGATAATGGACACCTATATTACCTAGACTCGGCTAGGAGGATCCGACACGGGAGCGGATCCAGATGTCGGATCCTCCTCAAAACCAAAAGTTTGTGAGTGATTTAGCCAGGAAGTTGAAGTTCTTCATAAAATGAATGTAAGGTTAAACCCCACGTAGAGTCACAATTCTCAGCATAAATAAATGAACTTGTGGGTATATTACTACTTAATGATCACTAAGTTCCTCTTCCCCCCCCCCACCCCTTGCTTTCTCATCCACTCTTCTATCTCAAGCTGATACATATGAACACAAGCGGTCACACTTGTTCAAAACCATACGAGTTGCTGCTTTGATTAGTTTCGTTCACATGGAATGACAAAATTGACATATCATACCACCCGTTTTTTTATTCTTCTTTTCCAGTTTTCCTGTAACTTTTTCATAGTCAAGAATTGGAGTTGAATTTCCTTTCAATGAGTAAACTAAAACGAAAAGGTAAGCCACTACTACTATGTGATTATTACGTCACAGAATTTGCACAAGGACAGTCAAGTAACATTAGAACAAATTCAGCAGAACCTATCCACTCCCTCTGTTCTGTTAAAGGAGTCAGAATTTGAAAGTCAAACCTTAAAATTACTTGAAAATTCTTCCATAAATAAAGATTAATCACTCTTAAGACTTAATTTTCCGAAGTTAAACTTCAAAAAAGAAATTATTAACCTAACTTTTGACACGTCCTATAATTAACAAATATACATAAACACAAAAACACAAATAAAAGGGGAACTCTTTCAGTGCAATATCGGAAAACAACACACTAAACAAGTAATAATTAATCGTGCAATACCTCTAGATCAGGACAACGATAGAACAAAGGATCTCGTGCATCAACAACCATTACAAGCTGTGGAGAGAGAGAGAGAGAGAATTAGATAATCAACTTGCATGGAATAAGAAATTAAAGCAAAAGCATTATAGAAGAGCCGGAGACATGTAAAAGCATGAATGATAAAGCATGAAGGCACGCATGCAATCAATTAAGTGGATGCTTTGAAGCCTTTTACAGTTACACAAACTAAAGAGACCAAAGACCTCACCAGATCACTACGTTCAACAACCCTCCAAAGCTGTCGCCAGATATCCAGGTTCTTCTCAAATGGAGTAAGAACAAGTGTATCATTCTCTTCGAGTCTGCAACAAGTTACTTCAGGAATGAGAAATTGAAGACTAATAAAATATCATCAAACTGGATGAACATCCATGTTCACAAACAAGAAGACCCACAATCATGAAATTCTGATGCTTCATATTTCCAAGCAGTCATGGTAGAAAAACAAACAAGTATGGCTCAAGAAGTAGCTGCAATTAGAGCTCACACACAGAGATATGTTCTTATTTACGAAAGAATACAGAGCCATGAATCAATTATCCATAAATCTACTACCTAGTGTTAGAGATTATTACGAAGGAAATAAGAGAAACTAAAGAAGCCTGAAAAACAATAATTCCATGTGATAAAACCAGACCTTGCGAGGCTACGACGCCAAATTAGAAAGGCACGTCTCTCATTAGCATCAAGCTCTTCTACGGACATCTTAGCATTCCACGCTGGCCTGATGAAGCAATAAACTTTATTCTTTATAAATATACCAGAAAATTCAATCAATGAAATGTACAACGAAAATAACTTGCCTCCTTGGAACACGAAGACTGCTAGCATGTAAGGCCTCCTCTTTTTTCTGTTGCTCTCTCCTTGCACTAGGTGTCATATCCTTGCTGCTAGAGCTTGAGTCTCTGTGCCCATACAATCAAAAAAAAATTCCAATGAGTGGAGTACCCATGCAGATACAACTACAAGGACATGTACACAGAGAAATACACTCATGTAAAATAATGAAAAAGAAAGAAATTTTAGGTAAACTAATACTCCCTCCATCAAAAAAAAAGTTCCACATTCTTTGTTTCTCCTCTCAAAAGAGTCCCATTTAGAACCAAGCTATAGCTTTAGTCCAATTTGAAGTACAACATTCAAGGGTTTAACATGTCAAATAGAGCTAATAATTTGGGCAGAGTTGAGGGCAGAATGTCTATTGCAAAATTTGCAACAGTAATGCTACATGCAGATATATGCACAGAATCAATCATAAAAACAAGGAACGGCCTTGATTATTGCAAATGTAAGGACTTTTTACACGGCTAAACGCATTATCCTGTAAACAAATTTGTGTAAAAAAATATTTGCATTTTGCTAATAGAGACACTGGATCCAAGATAGCCAAATAACAGGAACTAACAAGATGGAGGGCATCATCATCGTTACCGGTATAGTATGTTTGAAGATTCAATTAACTGTTCATCTCATTGGAGAATATGAACACACACACACACATATATATATAATTATATATATATGAATTTAATTTTAATCCACCGACGCTGTAAATGACTAAGGTACACAAGCATTAGGTTTTCCGGTACAATATCATGAAATTATTTGAAAACTCGCTTGATTGATGTTATATTGATAGTAATTGAAGTTCTACCTATTTTTATAAATTCAAAGTTATATCAATACAATGTTTTAAAATATAGTTCATCCATCGTCCAATCAAATACCTTGAAATAAAATTTTATTCAATTCACCATCAAAAAATCAAATAGATGTTTACAAAGTCTATGATACAGTAAATATGTGATAGCAAAGCAATAAAAAAATATCTTTCAGTTTAAGTTCGCAAGCTTAATTTTTTTTAACTTTGTATGTATACTTCTTTGTAATTTATATATTTATGGTCGAGTAATACTAAACATCCCACCATATTTGTCCCAGAATTTTCCAATCCGATTTTTTGATCAAAGCTCTCTTTACACTTATTCCGGGGCACGGTGTATCTCATTGTCAATCTATGACTGATCTGTTGCCTTGAAAGTTGTAAAATTTTAGGGACATTTTTGGTTGCAAGTGCAGTATTACTCCTTAAGGTCAACTTCATCAATCTTTTACCAAATACTGTGCAAATTTACTTGTTTTTGTAAATTTTCAAAAAAAAAATAATGTTAATGATAGTTTACTTAATATTTTCACAACAATTGAAATTATAGAATCTAAGATATAAAAAATCAATGTTAAGTAGTAATTTGATTATATCTTCTAAGGATGTATGAAGATATTTTGTATGCATGCACTAAACCAAAATGACAACAAAATCAATGTTGGCACATTTTAATTGGTATAAATGGTTTTAGCAATAGTATCCACTAAAATTCTAGCCAAATCAAATAAAGCCTTGAGCCAATAAGGCTTTTGGTGTTTTTTTCAAACTTCTTTGGTGGTGGCTCTGGCTCTAGCATTAGTCACTTTTTTTTTCCTACAATATAACAGGAAACACAAATATCTTGAACAGATGAGAGAAATATTGAGCGAAAATATAATATTTATAGTTTAATTTTTGAAAGTGAATTCATTGGGAGAAACAAACGAATTTTAGAAGAGGCAAACGGAAGAAAAAGAACGTACAAATCGATTGGGGGAGTGAGGGAAGGGTCGTTGTCGGCAGCGAAGAGGCGTTGAGCTTCGTCGGCGTTTTGGATAACGGCGTCGATGTCATTGACGTCGGTGATGGATTCAAGGACCTTCCGGTGGTAAGACCGGCCCTTTTCCTTCGACTGTATGACCATCTGGTTATGGTGCTTCACTAGGGCTCTCCCCAACCCCGTTTTCTCCTTCTTCCCCATCCCACTTTTCTATCTCTAAATCACTGTATCTACCGATTTGAACTGGCGCGAATAGGGTTTGGAGCTCTGTATATGGCGATGGTTAGAAGAGGAGAATAACAAGGGTACGTTTTGGGCGTGAAGTTTATGTTTTGTTTTTGTTATTTTGTATTTTGCGTTTGCGTTGGTTTTAGTTTTGTGGGAGGTTTACAATTTTATTATTTAAATTTGAAAAAAATAGTAAAAAAAGTAAGTAGAAATGAATAATTATATTTTTAAAACTTAAGTGGTGAATAAGTTTTTGATATATTTTTCAAACAAAGTTTTAAAAATCGAGCGGGTAAACGCATTCCAAATTGAATAGCGAGGCGACTCGTTTGGTTTGTGTTACCCACTAGGGTCTGAACGAAAAAAAGTCTACCGACCAAATTGATCGGAAAAAAAAATTGAACTTGTTTTAGATTTTTATTGCTATCAAAATCGAAGATATCGATTTGACTCTAGCTTAGTCGTGATATTACACTTTTCAAATCGAACCGAATCGATATATTACTACTATATATTTACTTTTTTTTACTTATTTAGGGTGTATTTGGAAGCGGAGTTTTTTGATATGTTTTGTTTTTGTTTATATTTTGTGTTTCTTTTGTGTTTCTTTTGGTTTTGTAGGAGTTTACAATTTTGCCCTTTGACTTTTAATAATTTACATGATAATGATGGAGAGAGAAAGAGAGAGTGAGTGATAGTTATGATTTGATGTGATGTTTGATAGGATATAAATGTGATATAGGGGTATGTAAAAATAGTAGGTAGAGAGAGAAAATATGTGTTTTAAAAACTTGTGTTTTTGATTTTCATGTTTTGTGCCAAAAACATGAGTGCTAAACACACCCTTAATTATTTATATAATCATATATAATAAATATATTTATATTTTATGATATTGAACATTGTATTTATATATATTTTCACTCTTAATCTTTTACTTTCGGTTTTTTCTCGATCAACTTCCCTAATAGAGAATTATATTCACTTAAAGTTTATAAATTGAATCTTTTTTTTTTTTGATTGAAAATCTCTACTTTATATTTTTTCTATCGCCTATTAAAATTTAAAAATTACATTTTTTTAAACGAAAGTTTGTTAAAATCGAACCAAAAAAATATAAAATCGAAGAATTGAATTTTCATGTTTTCGAATTGATTTCGATTTTGAAAAATAATAAAATTAAACTTTTGATTTGGTTATAATTTTGATCAAAATGATCAAAACCAAACCAAACCATGATCACCCTTATAATACCCACTTCTGCTTCAACCTCAAAAAAAAAAAAAATAACGCAATATAAGAAAAGGGCCCAAAATATGATTATCAACCTTTAACACCCTCAAATATCCACCGATTCTCATTTTAGACCCTCTAAATACTCCAATTGGATGGTCGTTAATAAAAGTAGGGGTGTGCGAACCCGTCGTCGGTCTCGCCTATTACGTTCGGTCACCTAGTCCAAGCTCACGGATAACTTAGACTTGATTGAACATTGACAAGTCTAAGAGTCGTGGTCACAAATATAAAACATTAAAGAGTCCATCGAGTCTGGCTCAATATGTTCCTATCAAAACAACGGGTGTGTTTTCTAAACGAATTTTTTACACAATATTTCAAAAACGACAAAAGATAATGTTCACTGTTTTAGTTTCAAAGATATCGTTTTTTCTTCTATACCTACAATTTTTACGTACCCCTAATTTTATCTCTTACACCCTATATTATTTTAAAATTTCATTTTCACCTTCATCAACCTCCACAAAGATTGAAACCACCACCACCACCAACACTACCACAACTACCGGCACCAACCCTCCACTAACCCCTGAAACCACCAACACTAACCCCTGAAACCACCAACACCACCGACGCTAACCCTCATCTTCATTACCCTCACCATTATCCATTTTCTTCGGAGCACCAAAACAAACTAAAGTAAAACTTTGGGTTTCCGATTAACATTTAAATATAAACAGTTTGACAAAAGTCAAACGGAAAGCAAAAAAAATTAAAAGAGGAAAAGTAAAACGTTGGGTTTTCGATTGGATTTAAAATTGAATTTCAAGTGAAGAGCAAGAACGGGAGACGAAAGATGCGGTGATGGCGATGAGGAGAGGTGTCCATGCCCGAAAACTTGTGAGATGACTCCCCGGGAGACTACCAGGAGATTGGATCGTCGACGCTGTCGCCCCTCCATTGGAGGACGAAGGCAAATCCCGTTAGAGTGAGCCGGAGGAGAGAGAGGAGGAAGAGTAGCATCAAAGCGAAGGAATAATAGTCGACGGTTGATGTAGACTGCGGTCTTACCGAGGAGTACAGACCTGCCATTTTCACTGTGTTTGTGCGCGTGTGGTGTTTGGAGTTTTATTCAATGTCTTGGTCAAGTGTCAACAAAAGTTTGAGGTAGCGGTCGGAAGTGTGCCTGCATCGTATGGAAGTAAATATTTGAAATTTGAGGGGCAAAATGAGATACAAACATTATACCAAAACCAAAATAAAATCAAACAAACAAATCCTGCCGAAAATCTGCTATCCACACACACCCTATGTAGTTTTACATATTTTCTATTATGTATAGGAAAATTATCAATAGGGGTGTCGTACTAACACCCGGTATTTAAAATCAGCATCGTATTTTTTTTACTCGTTAGCTATCGTACTTTATTTTTCATTTTGTGATGGGTATCGCACTTCTGTTGTTGTCGTGGTGTTAGAAATTAATTACTAGATATTTACAATTTTTATCCTTTATCTTACCCTTTTAACCCTCCCCCTATCCCATAACTTCCATAATCACTGCTCATATCCACCATCTTTCTCTATCTCCAACGAAATTGCTGAGGTGGATCTCCCTCCCTCTCCTCAAATCAGATATGGGCTTCATAAACCCCAAATGCAAAATGTATATTCTTGTGTGGATCTTTTAAGTGAGGTTCAAAGGATTGAGAAATACACCTTACGTGATATATCCTTAACAATACTATCAACCTGCATATTCACATCTTCAAAGAGGGTTTCGTTTTTGCGTTTTCAGATTTGCCACCAAATTATGCTCGGGAGAACTTGACAAATTCATTGGACGAGTAGAATTTCTACTGCTATAAATCGACCAAAAGAGAAGGGTCTGCTAATATCACCATTACCCTTTATAGTGCCACAAAATTTACTAAAATATGACAAAACATGGATGCAGTATCACCATACAAGAGAGGATGATTGAGATTCTCACAAAACACCTTCTCACTGCGATGGCATTTAGATGTCAGATTATTTCTTTGCTATAATGTATTTCTGCACGGGCAAAATAATGAGTTTGATATTGATTTTTTTCTCTGAAATAAAAAATAAATTTTACATTTTGACCCGGATAGTACTTTTTGCTTATTGAAAAAATAGTACGATAATTATGAAATGAAAAACAAAGTACGATAGTTAATGAGTAAAAAAAATGTACGATGCCCATTTTACAAATTTTATGAAAGTACGATAACCAATTTGGTCATTATGTATATAGTTAATATTTAGTTGTTCATATTTGTTGTCTTTTTTTGCAAATTTACAAAATTGAAAATAACTAACTTGCACTGCCTCAATCCCCTCCCACCCTCATCATTTAAATCGGTTCCCTTTTTAAAAATTTTATCCACTCCTAAAAGCCAAATCTTTTAGATCTGTCAATTTGTTACCTATTAACTTATTCTAATTCGCATTAATTTGATAAATAGTTCAATCCAAATACAATTATTTAATTACGTATTTGTGTATTAGAGTGTGTAAAAAAATTATATGAAAGAGTATTCAACAAGTTAATTCGAGTTTAACTTAACATATTTATTATACAATTGAGTTGATGAGTTAATTAAATAGGCTATAACAGGTTGAACTTCAAACATATTTAAATATAATTATTTAAAAAATATATTATAACTTGTTATTTATTATAACTTAACCTATTTCAACCAAATTGACAGGCTTACCGCTAACTAATAATTAGAAGATAGTGGGTGCGTTCACTCATCTTGTTTTTCAAACATTATTTGAAAAATAACCCAAAATACAAAATTTTAAAACACAAGTTTTTTCTCTCTACCTACTATTTTTACATACCCCTATATCACCTTTATATCTTATCAAACATCACATCAAATCACAACTATCACCCTCTCTCTCTTTCTCTCTCCATCTCTATCATGTAATTTTTTAAAATTCAAAGGGCAAAATTGTAAAACTTCTACAAAACCAAAACAAACACAAAATAAACACAAAATAAAAAAATAAAAAAACATATCAAAAAATTTCACGTCCAAACGCACCCAGCGTTTTTCACCCTAAGAAAAAACATATATTCTCGACGTCATTTGTAGGTAAAATAAGCAGTTATAAGCAATATTTTTGGCTAAGAAAAAATAACTTCGATTGTTATTGATTGGACGCAAAAATATTGGATTTTCTGTGGAATATTGAAAAAAATTACATGTTTGTTGATGGTGTCCGTCTCGAGATCGAGTCCTCCAAAAGTGTGTATAAATCTGTCTACAACTTGTCCTTCAAAACTTATTTAAAGTCCACTATACCGAACTTTCAGAAATTAAGTTCACACTTAGATGAAACTTATATCGAACTTAGGATTCGTGCATGCTCCTATATAAAAGTCAGGAAAGTGGTTATGTCTAAATTCAATTAGTTTGGAAATATTACAGTGTCGCTCCAGGCGGCCATGTGATTTTCATGTGCCAATTGTATTCAGATCCCTATCTATATACCTTTACAATCTTCGATAATTAAGCTAAAGTATATTTCAGTCACTTCGGTATAGTAAATTATGACACTTTTCAACAACAAATTCCATTCCTAAAGAATTTGAACATAAAGGGAACGATCATGCTAGAATCAAGAAAATCAGACAACGATCTTACCTTCCCTCTCACAGCAAGAACTTGTGAGAAATTAATTTTTGAGATTCGGATGGAGCATCGTGGTAAGCATTGTGCTTAGGTAATGATTGGAAGAAAATACTAAAATACTCTACTGAAACAGGTACATTCGTTGCCGATGAAAAACTTGACCAAATATTGTTTTTTGAAGATATAAATTTAAAGAAACAGTTAATTGTAAAAATATGAGCTAATGCAACCCGATATATATAAAAAAATATCTACGAAGTTACTTCTTTAATAATGTTACAAATATATTCATACTTTTTTTTTTAGCAAAATCTTAAACTTGTTAGGTCGGATCAAGAATGTTATATTGTGTGATATCGTGTGATATAGTACTATTCATCATATGAGATATATTGATATGGTTGATATGAAAAAAATCGAATTGTCTTTTTTAACTCCGATATGATTGATAATTTAAAGTTACGTGAGAGGAGAGAGAAACAAAGGGAGAAGAGAAAAAATGTAATGTGAGAAGTTTGGATTGATTTGTGATAATGTATAAGTATATGAGTAATAGATGAAAGATGTGTGATATGAGAATGTAATATGAAATATATAAATGTGCCATATTGCATTCGAGATCAGATATAACCATATAAACCTTATGTTTAGATATAAAATTCGTGATCCGACCATTAAAGTGACATTGCATATATGTAATTACATTATTTTTTTAGGTATCGATTGAGCATCTAAATTAAAGTAGGATTTCGTTGATTGTCCTATTAAATAATTTCAATAAATTAGATAAAAAAATTATAGTATCAATATAGTGTTATACAAACTTTTGTTCTAATAAAAAGAGCAATATAATAAATAGGCGACTTTTACTTTGTACACAACTCCATTTGAGTAATATAGAAAATCAGATAACCATATTTGAGTAATATATCGTCAATCTCCATTTTGCCTCTTTAACTATTTCAACCCATGGTGGATGGCAGAGCCTTCAAAAAAAATTAAAATGATAATAACTGCTGGTAAATAATCTCCTTTTAAGGTGTACTCAGTACTTTTGATATTTTTTTGTTGTTAAGTTTTATCCTATGATTGATTCGAGTAAAATATTACTAACCCTATAAGTACTATATAACTGTAAGATCATGTACTATTTATATACAAAGGAGGATCATTATGTTTTTTATGAAAGTATTAAATATTTAACCTGACCTCAATCTTAACGACTCGAAATTAGATAATTACTAAAAAAACTCAATGCGGTAATAGATCATATAACATTTAAGTTTTTTTTAATGAAAATAAAAAAATACATATTAAAAAGAAAAGGAAAGAATAAAATCACTCAAGAACAATGTTAAATTGTTAGAAATTAATTGTATTCGATGTCTAGATAAAATTTAAAATTTTAACGATACATACTTACTGCAAAAGGAATATTTCTTCCATGTTAAGGGTTTTATTCTCCCTATTTCTTGATAAAATTGTTTCATCGCGTATTTATAATTTTCGTAACTTGTACTATTTTTATATAGTTCATAAATGCAAAAGAACAACATATCGTTGAAATTAATTTAATTATCAATTTAATATTGGTGTAAATGACTTTAGGTGCATGATAATAGCTATAGTAAAAAATTAGCTTACATAATGTTAACGTACAAAAATTATTTAATGGCATGAAAAAAATGATCAATTTTATGGAATCGATCATGGTCATTTTGTTAACGTATAGGATGCATGTAACTAACAAAGTAAAAGAGACAAAAAAGATGATGAAAGAAAGGATACAAACCGGTTAATATCATAAACTAGTGAAAGCCCGTGCCCGAGGGCACGGCAAAATAGTTTTTTTATATATTTTTCACATAAAAAAATATTTAAAAAGATATTTAATAGTGAAAGCCCGTGCTCGAGAAAAAAATATTATCTTATTTTCCTTAAAAAAAACAAAAGAAAAAGAAGATAAAAAAACATTCAAACCTTGAAAACAAAAGAAAAAAAAGATTTAAAAAAACATTCAAATCTTAAAAAAATAATTAAAAAAAAACTTTAAACCCCATAAAACACACCCACCCACTCCCCTTCCCTTCTCCCAAAAACTTTAAACCCCACACTCTCTCTTCTTGGAAATTGTGCCAAAAGATACTACTCCCTCCGTTTCATTTTTATTGTCCACTATACTATTTAGGGAAGTTTCAAAAAAATTGTCATCTTTCCTATTTGAGAATAGGACAATTGA
>JAOTQG010055294.1:0-14579 GCA_025631175.1 Iris virginica
ATTTGAATGTAAGTAACATCTTTAATCAATGTTACTTTTAATTCTTTAATTAATAAAATCTTTCCGGTTAATCCTTTGTTTACCGGGATCAAAAATGGGGTGTCTACACTTGGCTGCATTTCCTTGATATTTTTCGGAGCAACTAACTAAATAGGAACATTCACAATTTCACATCGGAAAGTCGGTTTGTCACACCAACGGTCAGTTTTGGTCCGTATAACTTCAGAACATTTCCTTCATACAAATGAAAAATATACCAAACTTGCAATTATCATTTTGTCCATTTTAACCGCTTCAAAATATATTTCACCTAATTGCTCTAATTTCTTATTAACCACTGTACATTGTTATTCGCTCTTTCTAGTTAACATTGAATAGTCCGTGCTAGAATGCAAAATGATTTATGTTGAATTTGGGGGGGGGGGTGACTTTTTGTCATTTTATTTGAAAAAAAATCAAAAAATTTATTCACAGGTTAAATTTCAAAAATATGCTCTTTTCTCTCAGTCATCTACTCTTTTTACATATATTTATACTCATTTTTATATCATATCAAATATCACATCGAATTACAACTGTCACTTTCTCTCTAATTTCTCTCGTCGCCACTATCATATAATTTTTTAAAAAATTTTAAAGGATAAAATTGTGAAAATCAACCAAAATCCATAGAAAATAAACATAAACACACATAAAAAACAAAAAATTACAAAAACTATATTTTCAAATGCACCATTATTCTTGTGATGTTTAGTCCTTGAAAAACGAATCAACTAAAAAATGTTTGTGTCAGAGGGCACATAACTAAAAAAAATTATTTAATTATTTAAAAATAAATATATTATTTATAAATAAATTAAAAAATATTTTCTTCGATATTACAAAGTGCAAAACTATTTAAAAAATAATAATTTAATTAAATAAATTTAAATAATATTACATTTATATAGAAAAATGTTAATAATATTTAACAAATGATAAATCAAAAATTACTAACTTTAGTGAAAAAATATGGATGAAAAAATGCGTGAGATTGTATGTTATGAATGAAAGAGAATGTGTGAAGAGTGTGTGTGGAATTGTGTGTTGCATGTTGTGTTGTGTATGAGTGAAATAAAAGATGTACTGAGAGTACGTGTGAAAAGTGTATCTTTTCATGTCAACCGTTCGAATCATCTTGACATGATTTCTAGTGTCATTTTCAAAAATAATAAAAAGTGAGCTTCTTTTTACTATAGTATCAATTATATGTAGAGTTAATCTCATTTTAGGCCCCAATATTTTCGTAGAGTTTCGAAATAGGCTTTCAGGTCTCAAAAGTTTCGAAATAGGCCATAATGTTACATTTTTGTTCCGAAATGTGATTTTTTTGACGGATTCGTTAGAAACTTAACGAATTTCAACTCACGTGCAAAACACGTGAGTTTTTTAAGGAATTTTCTGTCATCTTATCCCTACATAAAATTCAGGGCTTAAAATAAAATTCATCACAAATAAATTTTAATATTTTTTCAAATTAAATTAAATTATAATTATAATTAATTATAATTAAATATAAAACCTTAATTAAATTAATTATAAGTAAAATTTAATTAATTCCTTAATTAATTAATTCCTTAATTAATTAATTTCTTAATTAATCATTCATTAAATATTAATACCTTAATTAATCACTTCTTAATTAATACCTTAATTAAGTAATAACTTAATTAAATTCACCACACACACCCACTGCACTGCCACCACTCCATCACCGCCACTGCACCACCACCGCCGTTGCACAACCACTGCAACGCCACCCCCATCCCCACTGCACCACCACCACCCAAGCTCAGATTACCCCCCCTCTCTATCTATTCACCTGTCTCTCTTCTCCCTCATACTCTCTCTAACCTTCTCCATTGCCATGCACGTCTCTCTCCACCATCACCGCCATTCATCACCACCTCTCACCAACCTCCAATCCACCACACTGTCATCCCTTACTCTCCATCTTCTCTCACCCGTTCTCTCTCTATACCCTTCTTCCTCACCACCTACAACATCACCACCGCACCACGAATTCACCCACAGCCGCTCAAAGATAACCCCCACCTCCATAGAATCCAGCGACAGCTAACCCACCTCAACCTCTGTTACCGTCACCGATTCAGCACTGCCAGATCAGATCTCTAACAGTGCAAGCTTTTGAAGTAAATGGAGTTTGATAAATAACAGAATGTCCATTGGATGCTAATATTTCTACTTATTTAACTATTCCATTTCACAGATCCAAACCATGTCACTCAGGATTGATTTGTGGTGAAAATACCAACTTCATCCCTAACCTATTTTTTTTATTTGTCAAATACATGAACTATCATGTATAACCTGATTTGATCCAAATAATCAAATTAAAAGAGTTGACCACATTAGGTGGCATAATTTATCCTACATGGCGCGGAGTTGGTGCTGATATGGCATACAAATTGGGGAAAAAATTGTACAATGACATCCTTACCCTTCATTATTAAAAAATAAAAATAATAAAAACACCCTCCATCCTCACAATCACCACCATCGCCCACCTAGTAATCCTCCCACCTTCCGGCCAAATCTCCATAAGGGAATTAAAACCCCAAGAAACTCCATCTCCACCACCATCAGGATCACCACATAACACACCACCAATAATTAAGAATCCAAAATTAATAACAAAAAATGGGTATGGCCAAACAACTACACACGGGGAAGTTGCAAACTGCTAATCAATACTGGAAGCAAAATCAATAACCAGAGTTGTGTTCTTGCTGCTACTGCTGCCGAAGGATGAAGAATGGAAGAGGTACTTTAAAGAAGGAAACCAGTTTTAAAAGAGAATCTCTTATTGGGATGCTCTAAAGAAGGAAACCCAGATCTGTTTTAAAAGAGAATCTCTTTTGGAGAATCTCTTAACAGAGACTTAAATTACTTTTGAGAATAAGGAAAAGTTGGGATGCTTTGTTCATTTCTAAAGTTTGATGCACTCCAGATCTGTTTATGTTCTGTTCTTCTTCTTCAATCCTTGCAAGTTCTCTCGCACTTTATTTGTTTTCTTGAATAGATCGAACTTTGGCAAGCCCATCCAAGTCCCAGTTGGGTTTTATTGTCAATATCACCCGACTGCGATGGCACTTTTCCCGCATCGTCACGCCCAACCTCTGTTGTTTTACAAGGTTTCTAGATGTGGGTTTATCCTCCTTCGATTTGGAAACGAAGTAGGTGAAGACGAGCAGATCTACACCCTTGCACTGCCATTGGAGAGAGAGAGAGAGGATTGGAGATGAGGGGTTGTAGTGGTCCGGTGGATCGAGAGTAGAAGAAGATGGGAGATGAAGCTGGGGCAGTGTCTATGGTGGTGGGTGGTTGAAATCGGTGTTAGCGATGGCAGTTTATGGAGGAACGGGAGAGGGCGCCGGCAGATGTTGGGATGGATAAGGGTAAACTGGGAAGGGGAAAAGGGGGGGGGTAGCTAATCGTTTTTGGGCTGGGGAATTTTTTTTTGTTCTATTATTTGTTTTTTAAATGAATATATAGTTTATGTACTATTTTACCCTTTTGATAGTGCCATCTAAACATTCCCCCCCCCCTCCCCCAAATTTATGATCAACTCTTTCAATTTCAATTCAGTGACCAAATATGATGGTTTTAAATAGTTCATGTATTTGACCAACAAAAAAAAAAAGGTTAAGGACTACTTATACAATTGAACAATAGGTTAGGACGAAGTTGGTGTTTTTGCCACTGATTTGTTGAGGAGATGGCATCTCGTAATTTACTGGAAGACAATAATGACCAGAGGATAGAGAACACCGTAGGTTTGCAGTTTGGTGATGAAGTGAAAGCTCTAACAGAGACAAGAGTCTTGTTGGAAGCCATGGAATCTGAACAAGTCTTTCTAATTGAAGAGCTCGAATCACTACGAAAGGAGAATTTTAAGGGGAGGGGAGAGACGGGAGGGGAGAGAGAGATCGGAGGGGGGAGGGCGAAGGGGCAGGGGCAGGGGCGAAGAGACCAGAGGGGAGGGAATAGGGGTTAGGGTTTTAATGTTTTTTTTAAAAAATTAAAAGTTTTAATTTAGACCCTTAACTTTTTGTGAGGCCAAAATTACCTAGATCCTTATAAAACTTACGTGTTTTGCACGTGAGTTAAAGTTCGTTAAGTTTCTAACGAATTCGTCAAAAAAAAACCCATTTCGAAATAAAAATGTAAGATTAGGGTCCATTTAAAACTTTTGAGACCTTGGGACCTGTTTCGAAACCCCACGAAAATATTGAGGCTTAAAATGAGATTAACCCTTATATGTATGAAGCTTTGATTTCATTTCTGAGGATTTTAATTGAAATTCAAATTATTAGACACTCAAAACAAGGTTTATTCAACAAAAATAATGAGGGAGCTTCAGTCAATGTCGTCAATCTCAGGGACCAAAGGGATTTTCAAGTCGTGTATTTAAGTATTTTGGTCTCTGGCGTACAATATCATTATATAAGGGCTGCATATAAAAAGATTAAAACGTTCAAGGACCAATAGAGAAAGTTTTTTCAAGCAAATTCGTCAATGACTTTGGCCCAAAGAGGAAAAAAAGGGTGAGTCCTTTCCTGAAAGCCAACATTTTCACGCTGACTTTCAAATTCCCCGCCAAGGTTCCGTTCGTCATACTCACATTCTCGATTCTCTTCGCTTCCCTCTTTCACGACAATGCGTTGCCACTTCTAGGAATTGCAGGTTTAAGGTAAGACTACGTTTATTTGAATTTTCTTACAGCTCCAGAAAGAGAAAACGAATGTTGTTGTTCTAGGGTTTTAGCTTTGTCTCGGCTGGTTAATTAGGTTTTCGTCATAATGTTTTAGATGATCATTTATTTTCATTTGCAATCACTTAATTTTAGAAGGATTGAATGAAACACTAATTTTTGGAGATAAGTTTCAAGGAGAAATTACACCTCCGTAACAAAATGAGCATGGAAGTTTGTGAGTTTGTCATACTGAAAATTTGTACATTAAGAGATTTTGATATTCATTTTGGAACGGGAGAGCATTACGGACCAATTGATTTCCGGTGAGTAGGTGTCATTGTTAAGTGCAGTTTGGTTTCTAATAATACGACTATTACTGTATTATTGCAGGTTTAAGCAGCTGAAACAACGATCTCATGATTGCAAGGTTTAAGCAGCTGAAACAACGATCTCATGGGTGATCATTCGAGGTAGAATAATCACGTCTTCTTCTAGTCTTAGATTGCTCTTACACATTGTCTATCTATAGTGATTTGAAATCGTTGCAAATTATAAACACACAGGCCTGTTTAGCGGAACTTTTGGATGACTTTCAGTTTGGAAGATATTTTAGCTGTTTATAGTTAAATATTTAAGGTTCTATGCAAGCTAAATGATATTTTGAAACCAAATACTCCCCGTGAGGAAGATTTCCTTGAGCGTTCCTGTACCTCACTCTCTTTCCCTTCATCACCTGGTCCCTGCTCCCCTCTTTAACATATGTTTTGTAGTGTCAGAAAGATTAGCCTTTGGATGAGTGATATAATCCCTTGTTTTGCCCATGAGAGTCATTGTTTGAAAGTCAAACATCCGTAAGATCAATATGAACGTACTTAATGTAGCAAGGATAAATTTGGATACTCGAGATATTATAAGCTTAATTTTTGAAACAAGGCTCTTTAAGTAGAATTTTCTAAAACGGATACCTGGACTCTTTGAGTGGAACGGAAGGAGTATTTCCTATTTGTATTCCCATGTATGGTGGATCATGATTTCACTCAGCATTCATTCTAGAATCTATTTGTGACCTTCAACTACTGCTGGTTGTGTGCGAGCTGTTTCATACAACTGATTGAATAATAATATTACGATAATATGTGCTCGTCTTTTTGTCGATTCGATATTTGAAAGGGATTTTCATGAAATTATGCTATCCTGAAATTCATGACATATAAGAAAAAATGTATTCCAGGGAAGATATAAGCGCTACGCTTCGGGTACTTGTTGCTACGGATTGTCATCTGGGGTATATGGAAAAAGATGAGGTACGGCGGCATGATTCATTCCAGGCATTTGAAGAGATATGCTCAATAGCTGAGCAAAAGCAGGTGATGTATTTTTATATTTGTAAACTTCCAACGTTCAGTGAGATTGTGCTTAAATGATAATTCATATCGTTATATTGCAAGCAATATGCATACCTCAGCCAGCTACAGTATGCATCTACATGCTCCAATTTTTTTATTTGTACCAGTACCTTTCAGGTGTTGAATACTCTCTGTTCTACCGAGTTTGGTTTGCTTTTCCCCATTTTTCTTTTTCCGTATCTTTTTCAGCGCTTGTTTCCTGTTCATATAGTCAACTGAGGTCCCACTTATTAATCATTTCCTATTTTTATTTCTAGTATTATAATTAAGAAGATATATAGAAGGCACTGTTATTCACGAAATCTTTTTTGGGCTGTGTTATTTATGTCAGCTCTTGTATCTTGCATCAGGTGGACTTCATTCTTCTCGGTGGTGATCTTTTTCATGAGAACAAGCCATCCAGGTCAACATTAGTAAAGACAATAGAGATACTCCGACGTTATTGTCTCAATGATAAACCTGTTCAATTCCAAGTTGTCAGCGACCAAACTGTAAACTTCGCTAACGTGTAATTTTCTATTTTTCGCTCTTTCTATTTCATCCTTTAAGAGTTTACTGACTTCCTTACTGCTTGTTCATATTGAGGCTTAGCTGTGGGAAAACTCATCTCTTACTCTTGAAATGGGGTTGATAATTGCTTTCTCCTGTTGTAGCTGTCAACTACAAACTAGAGTATTGTTTTTGTAATGTAATGCTGATCTTAACAGATTTGGTCATGTGAACTATGAAGATCCGCATTTCAATGTTGGCTTGCCGGTTTTTAGTATCCATGGAAATCATGACGATCCTGCTGGAGTGGTAAAGATCTTAAAATAAAAAGTGCTTATATCTTTCCTTATGTTTCTTGTTGTTATTATTTGCTAGTCATGCTCCTTTCTAGTTTCAATCTGGCAAAGCAGCCGACTTTCACAATTTCTGTTATGTTACTATTCGTGCAGAATAACGATTTTAAGGAATAGTAAATTCTATTATCATGTTGAACTACAGTCCTTCATTTGCTTGTTGCCTATTAATGTGTAAAGAGTTCAATAGAACATCAATCTCCTCACATGGGATCAGTCTTTTATTTGCTTTTTGAGCTTTTGTTGTCCAACTTGTGACAGGATAACCTTTCTGCAATTGATATACTTTCCGCGTGCAACCTAGTGAACTATTTTGGAAAAATGGTTTTGGGAGGTTCTGGTGTTGGGGAAATTGCTCTCTATCCCATACTTATCAGAAAGGTCTGTTTACAAATGCACAAGTGGCAATGAAGTATTGTGCATTTTCAACTGTCCTTACAGGATGTTATTACATTATGACTGTCAGGGATCAACTTCTGTTGCTCTCTACGGCCTCGGAAACATTAGAGATGAACGTTTGAATAGAATGTTTCAGGTAATTTTTCAGAACTCATCTTTCAGATCTTTGATTTGTGATTTTTCAGTGTACTCGCAATTGTGTTGAATATACTTTTGTACCATAGACACCGCATGCTGTACAATGGATGCGACCGGAGGCTCAAGAAGGTTGTCAAGTGTCAGACTGGTTCAACATTTTGGTGCTCCATCAAAACAGGTTCTATTAATATCTGGGGATAGAACCAAGCTGTTTATGAAGAAAAGCATGGATTGATCTGTTAATTTCTGGAACTAGGTGTTTACATGGTCTTTCTTGTGAGACATGAGATGTTTATGTAGCTACGTTAAATCTTTATATCTTGCCTGCAGAGTAAAGGCGAACCCTAAAAATGCCATTAATGAGCATTTTTTACCGAGGTTCCTCGACTTCATAGTTTGGGGGCATGAACACGAATGTCTTGTTGACCCACAGGTGGCGCTGATTTGGAGATCTCTTTTGTTGACTTACTGCTCCGTTATGGAGTTCCTTAAAGGTGCATTTTTATGTTAACAGGAAGTTCCAGGCATGGGTTTCCACATCACTCAACCAGGTTCTTCTGTTGCAACATCACTTATTGATGGAGAATCAAAACCAAAACATGTACTTCTTATAGAGATTAAGGTTGTTTTGATGGCACATAATTTTATCCTCATCTTTTTTACCTTTTTCCAATTGAAGTTAATGTTGCTCTCTTTTGCCTTGTCATGGTCCCAAATTCTACTGCCTACTGTCTTATACTATTTGGACTTTATACAGGGAAATCAATATCGACCAACCAAGATACCACTAAACTCAGTTCGGCCGTTTGAATATAAAGAGGTTGGTTAATTTGTGTTAATCTTGATACAAGAGCATTTTTGTCAAATGCTCAATATTTATGTGCAGGTAGTATTGAAGGATGAACCTGATATCGACCCAAATGATCAAAATTCAATCCTTGAACGTTTGGACAGTGTTGTAAGAAATCCCCTAATTTCCTTACGGCATAATAATTCCATAATTTACGGGTTCTTGCTGGTCATATGGTGCAATCAGATGTCTCATACCAGCTTAAAATCGCTTTAGGTCAGTAGTCTCATAGACAAAGCTAGCCGCAAGGATGTTAACAACTCAGAGCTTAAGCTTCCACTAGTCCGTTTAAAGGTATGTTCTCCTCGTAAATGGAAATGTGACTAACATAGAGTTTCACATTTGGCACCTATGTTTTCTTTTCATCTCAAGTTACATGCTGTTTGATTTGACAGGTAGATTACTCTGGATTCATGACAATAAATCCTCAAAGGTTTGGGCAAAAATATGTAGGGAAGGTACTTTTTTCTTTCCCTCAGGATGGAATGGTCTTACCCTCCTACCCCTGCCCACCCCACCCTTCTCTATGCACAGTTTAAGAGAAATGACTACAAGTGGATATCTTAGGTTGCAAATCCCCAGGACATTCTTATATTCTCAAAGTCAGCAAGGAGAGGGCCAGCTGAAGGTAAGCCAGTATGACTGTACTTTTTTGCTTTTGATTATACCTATTCGTGTGGAATTTGATTTCTGACAGATTGCTAATCAGAATTGGAGCCAACTGAAGATTAATATTATACAGTTTTGGTTAACTTTAACCCTTAGACTAGGACTGAATGGTTATTATGCCTTACTAAATTGTTTGTTACTGCTCAAAGAATAATGGTGTTTACTCCAGTTTACTCATGAACTTTGTATTAAAAACCTGGAACTATTTTTGCTTGGACAAGACATTGAAACAGAAGCAGTGAAGCAGGTTAATCTATGGTTTACAATTCTTTTGGCAATTTCATGTTCATGACCGAGTACAATTCTGCCAGTCCTGAACCGTTCTTCGCTTCCTTATGTTCTCTAATCATTGGTGTATCTGGTTTTCTTCTGACATGTCATTAATGTTGTTTCTATTTGGTCTTAGCTAAAATTAATGATTCTGAACGGCTTCGACCAGAAGAACTGAATCAGCAAAATATTGAGGCTCTAGTTGCCGAAAGTAATCTGGTATGTCATCAACATCAATTGCCCTACTGTTTTTCTTAGCACAAATATGACATTTTATATTTTAAACAAACAACATTGTTTCTTTTGCATGCTTGGTGCCTGCTGCTTCCTTTTAGTTTTATTTTAGCCTAGTTGAAGTGGGAATATGACTACATAAAGACCCTCTTTAACTTCTATTCGGACGGGTTCCATGTACTTTTATCTTCAACAAGCGGGTTGACTTGCTATACTATTTTTTGACTTTCAATTGGAAATAATTAGAATTTGAAAGATAGATGATAGGGAAAAATAGAGAGGGATAATCAAAGGAATTTCAAATGTCAGTTATCTCGTGGAGGTAGAATGCCTCCTATAAGAAATGGTAGTTTTAGTAGTTCATACGCATTCATGATTCTTTGTATCACATGAGCAAACACGTACCTGAATGCAAAACATTTGAAGTTGCAAATCTGAGCAATTTTTTTTTTCAGTTCGTATTACTGTTAAAATATTTGCTTGCACTATTATCCACTTAGGCTCCACTTAAGCCTTAGTTGTGACTGTTCTTGCAGAAAATGGAGATTCTTCCAGTAAATGATTTAGATGTTGCATTACACAATTTTATAAACAAGGATGACAGGATGGCTTTCCTTTCTTGTGTCCAGTACAACATTGAAGAAACGCGTGTAAGTATCCTCTTCTGTTTCCTGAAATTGCAGTGTGAAATCTGTTGATGACTTGAGTTATCTTGGATAATTTGTGCATAGTGTTTCACTTTTTTATTTTTTTCATTTTTATTGAAGAATATTTGTATTTTGTTTCAATTTTTACTTCTTTTAGACGAAACAATTTTTATTTTTAAATTTTGCATCAAGCTGCATATAACATATAGATTGATCTTTTGTGCACTAATTATTAGATTATATTTTTAACAGAAAAAGATTGCTCGGGATCCAGAAACTTTGAAGATTGAAGAGGAAGATCTGGTTCTCAAAGTCGGAGAAAGCTTAGAGGCAAGAAACTGTGATTCTTATATCAACATATTGGGAGTACTACATTTTGGGTTACTTGTTCAGAATACACATTTTATTAAAATACTACTTGGCAATCAGTTTTGTTAATGGAGGATAATGCTATTTGCTTGAGGGCTGCGTGTAACCATGGTTGGGAAGTGTGTGTATGTACGCATGTGTTTTTCTCTGTTGAAGGATGGAAGGACCTTGGGGTTGAAATGATTTAACTTAATTGTTGATTTTGACATAGATTTATATTGTTTATGCAACTGATGTTGGATGAGTTGCACCTAACCTGATTCATGATAGTTTCAGTGCCTCTAAAGGGCATATGCATTAAGTTAACATAAATTTTTTGTATAAGGAGTGGACTTTTTTGGCTCTTGCATTTTTTCTTCTCATTGCACCGTGATTATACGATGTGCAGGCACGTATCAAGGAAAGGTCGCAATCAAAAGCGGCTCCACAATTCGCCTCTAGTTTACAGTCGTTGGAGGTATTTTTCTAACTTCGGCATGTTGTGCAAGAGTTGCATTGGCCTGGATACTTTCCTCTTTCCACTATTTGGTTGTTCGGCATGTCTCTTGCCTATTCCTAATTTCTATTGGTGTCATGTAGGATATTCAAAGTAAAGGTACTGGACTAGGAGCTGCAGTTTCCTTCAGTGATGATGATGAAGATACTACTCAACTCTCTGGTGCAAAATCCACTGCTGGAAGAAGGAAAGCGCCATCGCAAGCTTTTAGATCTGCTCACAATGATTCTGAAGTGGCTAAGACTTCTACCAGAGGAAGAGGCAGAGGCAAGGGCAGGGGTAGGGGTTCTAGTAAGTTGAAGCAGACTACTCTTGATGCATCTATGGTAGTGCGTCATTCAGGGAGGTATGACCATTTGGCTCGATCGATCATGCAAATATTGACTGACAGCTCTTTATCACTTATTGAATGTTTATATTGCTAAGATCACTCTTTTGTTCCATTGAGTATAATGAACTTTTTATGATGGTAGGATGCCACTAAATTTGGAGGTTTATAATAGATTAAAAGCCATAGTCATTGACCTTTTGCCAATCAGTTTTTTCTGAATCTATGATATTCAGTAAATAGTAATGGCTGCAAAATGACTGCCATTTCTTCTCAGTTGGCAGGCCTTGTGATTAAATTAATTCTACTTTTCGTCACTTTTGCATAACTAAAGTAAAGAAAATATTACTCCGTTTGTCTCGCTCCTAGAGCGACACTTTGACTATACATGCAAATTAAGAAAAATGCTGATGAAAATGTATTAATTTCCTTAACTTCCCTTCAATATGTGGCCCATGTTTATTTGTTGCAAAAAGAAGGGTAATATTTTTTAAACTTTTTATTATTTTAGAAATAAGGCCGGAAATGGCTACAAAGTTCTAGGAAATAATGCCTATAGAGGCTACACCAATAATGCCTCCATTGAGGCTTGAACCCCCTGACCATAACAACCATAGTGTCTCTAACGAGACTAGAATACCGCTACACCAAGTGGTCTTTGGTAAAAGAAGGGTAATAGAGTTTAATGGGTTCGCCCAAAAAGGAAATCCCTCTCTTCAAGGGGGAGAACCCAAAAGTCCCTCTGTAGGTGGGCCAGGGGCCAGGGGGTAATGCATTGGCTTCTAAGTAGATACCCGAGCTTTCTGGAGGAGTTTGAATTATTACTTTATTTCTGCAGATCAGCTGCGGCTGCTGCAACAGCTTCGTTCCGGACTATTGAAGCTGAGGAGGAGAATCTGGATTCGGCTTCGAGTGATGAAGCAGTGGAATATGGAGTGGATGAGGTTCAAGAAAGTTCGGTATGGATTCTTTTTAAAATTTTGTATTTTGTTGACCAATTCAACATTGCTCCATCTTTTAGCGGCCCACAAATATATACCATTGATGGCCCATTTCTGTGCAATCTGAGTTTTCACTTGATGGTAAACCCAGGATTTCATGTTCTGCTTTGCATCTCAAATGGATATGCAAAAATGAGGTCATTATACAAGGATAAAGAAACTGGAGAAACAATAAATATTTCCTGATTGTTAACTATGTCTCTAGATAAATGGCAGCTTCAAGCGCGTAAATAGTTTTAAAAAGAAAGGTGTGAATAGTATGATATTCTTGGCCCTTTTCTTTACTCCTTTGTAACTTATTTGATGACTAAGCAAAACAGAAGATGCTCACTAAGTTGAATTGGGGGATAATGTCATTTACAATATTCGATTTATTGACTTTCATGCTTGGTTTGTTGGTTGTTTGGAGAATGTGCCCTTCTTTGCAATTCATATTACTCAAACTAGCCTTGTTAACACCTTTTACTGGGTTACATGGTAGCATTTGTGGTGAACACACAACATCAACTGAGCAAGTATGTTTCGTTTTTATTTTTTCAAGGAGGATGAACATGTTGGCAAAGGTCGTAAAAGAACTGCTCCAAGGGGAAGAGGTAGAGCTTCTGGATTATCTGCTAAGAGGGGAAGGAAATCAGATAACTCGTCATCATCCTCGATCCATAAAATGCTCATGAGTAAAGATGATGAGGACGATGATGATGATTTGCCGAGAATGCAAAAGTCTCAACCTCGGGTAACGGCTATCGCTTAATGCCCATCTTTTTTGCTTGCGTCTGTTTGAGATTTATACTGCTCTTGTTATGTTATTTAATTTTGCTCCAATGCGTGAAACCACATTGCATTTAAACATCACATGAGATAGAATCAAGTAATAGTGCTGTCTACGTAAACACTACAAGGACCAGTAAAATTAGGAAGTCCTAAACATGCCACTGTAGTAAGTCCCCACAGCCTATACAGCCTAGGATTGGATTAACCATAGAACATACTCTATGTTGTTTTCAAGGCCTCAAAAGGTAAAGTACAAAGAAAAAACAAAAAGTTTCAAAGTTACTTTGAAACATCGTGTCTTTTTGGGTCTTGTCATTTTACTCGTGAACAAGCCACTCTCTTAGTACACTCTTAAAGGATAAGTAAATAATCTGTTGCTCCTTACCTGAGCTAATTGTGTTTCTAATATATTGTAATTAGAGACGTGGAATCATCTATCCTTTGGCAACCTATTTTTGACTTGGATTTGCCAACAATTTTCATTTTGCAGGTAACAAGGAATTATGGCGCCTTAAGAAGGTAGTTGCTATGTTTCAGTTTTTACAGATGCTTCGTTGGAGACACATCTTATTGGCATGCCAGATGCGAAGTAATTTGATTTGCAGTTTTGAGAAGAGTAGATAAATTATATTTTCTGAAATAGTAAATGAGGCCCCAATAGTCTATATTTTTGAGATTTTGTGCATTTGGTGTGTAAATCGCTTGTAGCGTGATAAGCAGAAATTCATGTTTCTTTCAACTTTTACTAAAAGGATTATCCTTCTCTGATGCTTCGATTGTCACAACTATTATTTGCAGGAATCACAAAGAAAGGAAGACACATTAAATGAACTTATCGAACTTGCCCCCTTTGTTATTCGACTGGCGTGAATCTAACTTGTCAACTACATCACTAGGTCAAAACTAGTTCCTAGCTGGTTGGGCATGTAAAACTCTTAAGTAGGATAAAGGATCCTCGTACCCTTGGTCCTTGGAGACAAAAGAGAAGCAATCGAAGCACAAAAACCAAATGATGAACTTGTCTCGCAGATACATTGTTTATCTAAAGCTTTTGGGCAATGAAGATGACACCATCTCAATTAGGGATGGCAATTTCTCAGAATTCGATCCGAACCCGAGGATGCCCCGCCCCGAAAAATCCGATTTTCTCATAAAATTTTAAGACCCGATCGGGGTAGGAGCGGGTTCGGGTTTAGGTTCCATCCCGCCCCGCCCCGACTAGTGTTATGTCCATTTTAAAAAATATATATGTACATAGTATACATTGAATAAAGGATATTCTTAGACTTTGAGTGCTTGGATTAAGTTAGAAATATAACTAAAATTAAAAAAAATAATTTTGAATTCAAATTATGAAAAAAATTAAATGTTATGTCCATTTTAAAAAATATATATGTACATAG